>CP136882.1:2628816-2773816 GCA_033000465.1 Sciaenops ocellatus
TCGAACCGAGTCCGGTCGGTCTGACACACATCCGAACGGACCGTCGACGAGGAGACAGAGACCGGATCTTTATTTTCCGTGTTCGTGTCGGATCACACCGGGAGGGCTGCTGCTGTGTGCTGTCATAGAGAGACGTCATGATTTAAACGAACAGCCGTGACGTCACCTCAGGATCGTTTCTATCCGGACCGGATCAGAACCGGATCAGAACCGGATCGATCAGAGAACACGTCTGCAGTTTTTTTTTACACCGAGGAAGTGAAACCGGGACATCCGCCCTGAAGCAGCGCTGCTGATGATCACGTTGTCATGTCAACGTGATGTCATGTCAACGTGATCCGACGAGATTTGTGTGTCTGAGTGAGAGAAGCACCTGAAGGAGGAGGCTCCACCTCTGAGCTCCATCAGCACCTGACCCGGATTCTCCATCAGCTCCATCAGAAAGACTCTTTAAATCTTTGATCGGTTCCTCGTTAAATCTCAATTTCATCTCTAAAAATCCAAATTTGAGACTTAATCGAGGTTGATTTAGCAGCTGTTCTGGAGCTTTTGATCGAGTCTTCCTCAGCAGACGGAGCCTGAAACATAAAACTTCAACTTCAGATGACAGGACACGAAGGACGGAGGCTGAGGAGGGACAAAAACACGTGAAGGTGTCTCTTTAATGTGTCCAGACTTTTCAGCTCTGTGCAGTCTCAAAGTTCAGCCCTTGAAGTCGCCGCCGTCTTGTCTGTCCTTCCTGCTGTGATGCTGGACGTGGTGAAGATGAAGGAGGCGTGCAGGATCTGCGCCCGTGAGCTCTGCGGTAACCAGCGTCGATGGATCTTCCACCCGGCGGCCAAAGTCAACCTGCAGGTGCTGCTGTCCCACGCTCTGGGCCACGAGCTGACCCGGGACGGCCGCGGAGAGTTCGCCTGCTCCAAGTGCACCTTCATGCTGGACCGCATGTACCGCTTCGACACGGTCATCGCTCGGGTGGAGGCGCTGTCTCTGGAGCGCCTCCACAAGCTGCTGCTGGAGAAAGACCGGCTCAGGCAGTGTATCGGAGGCCTGTACCGGAAGAACAACGTGGAGGACGGGAACGTGGTGCCGCCCGGGACGGTTGTGGAGGTTGTTGGGACTGAGGTGGGCTCAGAAGACTCTCCTGTGGTGGATCTGTCATCCCTGCAGGATGTGAGATACTCGGACATGATCCAGGATGATCTGACGTACTCTGTGTACGAGTCCTGGGCTGATAAGGAGGACGCCGGCCTGGACCACCACACCCATCACCACCACCACCACCACCTCCTCCAGTGCCCAGGAGCAGACTCGGTCTCTGGCCAGAAGCCGAGGCGGTGCAGGGGTTGTGCGGCGCTCCGGGTTGCTGATTCTGACTACGAGGCAGTGTGTAAGGTGCCTCGCCGGGTTGGACGCAGGAGCACGTCCTGCGGTCCGTCTACCCGCTACTCGACAGCCACTCTGGGGCCTGAGGAGCCTGCCAGAGCCTCTGGAGCGTCCGAGGCTACAGCTGTCATCACTGAGTCCAGTTCAGCTGGGCTGGACGCTGATAAGACCATGTGTGACAGGACGAGTCCGAGCCCGGCTTCATCTGTAGAATCTCTGGACACCGCCGTGGACATGAGCTGCCCGCCTGAGAACCACAAAGAAAAAGAAGAGACTGGACCGGTGAAAGATCCAGAGGAGGCGCCCACGAGAAGGGACACTCCATGGGACAAAGCCCCAAGAAAAAGCTCCCTCTCTGGGCTTGAGGTGATGCTGAGCCTCCTGAGGGGCTGGGAGTACCGGCCGGTGAAGCCTCGAAGGGGCAGCAAGCTCCCGGTTCTGGTCAAAGCCAAACTGGAGCAAAGCCTGACGCTGCCCCTGTCCGTCCCACTGAGGTCGCCCTGTGGAGGGGGCACAGCGGACTGCGAGCTGTACCCCCATCAGCCCGTACCGGAGGTCGTGACCCCGTGTCCTCAGCAGGAACTGCAGGTGGAGCTGGCAGAGATGGAGGAGCAGTGGCTGGATGATTATGTTCAATGCGGGCCGTTCCGCTTTCAGCAGGTAGATCGACCCATAAAGGGACAAAATGTCAGAAACTTTCAGCCTCTGCAGCTTCGATTTGACCAACATTAAATCACTAGAATCATATTCTGTGCTGAGAAATGGAGGCCTAGTTTCAAACCTAGATGTTTGTCTGATCCCATGTCTCCAAACCTCTCTGGATTTTCTGCCTCATCATCTCCTTTGGACGCTGACGAAGCCCGAATGCTCTCGCTGCCTTGATTACCCTCTCAGGGGGGCGGACAGCGTAAATATTCTTCCTCCTCGGTGTCCTGGCAACACCTCTGTTGCCATGGGGACAGTCTGTCTGTCCGCGTGAAGGCCGTGCTCAGTCAGTTTCATAACTTGTATTGTTATGTTAATGATTAGCGTGGCTGTGGTTCAGTGTGCCAGGAGGAGACGAGACGAGTCCGCTCTGTGTACAACAGAGGGCCGTTTACACACTGATGACGAGGATTGAAGAGCAGACTCTGGAGATAAACAACCTTTTCCCAGAGCTTCATGAGGGTTTTACAGAAACCTCTTTAGTTCTGATATATTTAAATACACTGTGGCTGTTCTGGGCCGCAGCTGATGAAACAGCTGTAGAGGCGGCTGCACGCAGCGCTGACAGCGCCCCAGAGGGGCCGAGTGACATCACAGATCACAAAAACAAAAACAAGGAAGTCAACAAAGTGCTGTCGTGGCAACAGCTGCTTCCCCAGGAAGTCATCCGACAGTGAGCTGACATCACTTTCCACTTTCGCTCAAATCATTCACACAACAGCTGCAGAGAGAACACACACACGTTACAGATGAAGACTGTAAGAACAAACTAATGAGATTCAAATTCATCTATTGACTGGTATCTATTGATAATGTAACAATATTCAAATATAAAGTTTAATGTCCCTCAAATTCAGCCTTAAAGCAACATTACAAAGAGGTCATTATCAGCCAGCTAATATTACTGACTAGTCCAACAGCAGTCAGCCCAGCTCGGCGTCTGTCTTTCAGCCTTTTATTTCACCAAGCTCTCACCAACCACTAAAAGTCAGTCCCAGATTTACTCTTGTCCGGCGGCTTCTTGCTCGCTCACTCTCTCCTTTTCTCTTCTTAGCTTCCTCCGTCAGCGTCCTCTTCACTCTATTCTCCTCTGCCATTATGTCCATAGAAGCTGCTGAGCCTGGTTACATTGCCCGCTTGCCCAGCTCCAGTTCTGGCACGACACTCTAACACTCCCCCGGTGCTCTGAGCTCACAGCCCGGCTAACAAACTGAGCTAACATGAGCTAACAGCAGCTACAGCTGTCAGCAGTTTACTTCACTGTCCATCAGGAAACTCTGTAAATCACAGAGAGTTGAGGCGGAGCAGCCGGAGGACATCAGAGGGAAAACCAGAAAACATTTTCTCCATAAAATATGATCCAGTTTCACCAAAATCAGTGAAATAGTTGGTGGTGTGTGACTTAGTGCCGGAAAGCGTTACGTACTTCTCCAGACCCGGAGCCCAAAGTTACATAGTGTGACATATCGTCTTGTGTTTTGTGTTTCAGAGGCTGATTGATGAGCAGCAGGGTCAGCTCAGTCAGTATGAGAATGCTGCAGGTCAGTGTGTCGGTGAGCTGCAGAGGGCTCAGGACCAGGTCCGCTCGCTCCAGTCCAAGATCAGAGAGAGCGAGACCAGGAACCAGGTACAGACACGTGTCCTCCGTCCACCTCCAGACCTTCACTTCACTTCACTGTCGCGTCCGGCTGCTGAAAACCTCTGTCATGTTCTGTGTGTGCAGAAGCTGCAGGAGCGTCTCGGTGAGATGGAGTTGGAGCTGCGTTCGGCCCGAGAGGAAGCCCAGAGACAGGAGCGAAACATCCAGAACATCACCGATAACATGAACTCCAAGGAGGCGCAGGTAGACAGACAGAGAGAGAGGAAGACAGGAGTGGAGAGAGACAGGAAGGAATACATTTAGACAGAAAAACTACAGAGAGTTTGATATTTAAACTGTGTGTGTGTGTGTGTGTGAGCAGGCTGCAGAGCTGTATCTGGTGATTGAAGAACAGAATAAGATGCTGTGTTCTTTCAAAGAGCTCGCCAACCGCAACCAGCTGCAGCAGCTGCAGGTTTGTCCTCCATGTTGACTCTGAAGCATCTTCCCCTCACTGACTCACATCATTTTTATTCACTGCTTTTCTTCTGTCCCTTCCTGTCACTTCCTGTCACTTCCTGTCCCTCTTCCCGGCGTCACCTGCAGGTATCCGGCGCAGAGAGTCTTCGAGGTCAGGGCGAGGTCCTGGCTCTGCAGGCGTCTCTCTTCCAGGCTCAGCTGGAGCTCCAGGCTGGTCAGCGGTCGCAGCGGCAGGCGGCCAGGACGCAGGAGGACCTGAACCGAGCCCTGCAGAGGCTGGACCAAGACCTGCAGGGGGCGCTGCAGCACAGGAGGGAGACAGAGAGACACAACCAGGTGAGAAGAGGAGGAGTGTGTGTGAGCGTGTGTGTGTTGTGTGTGTTGTATTAGCTTCTTTCTTTTGAATGTGTATTTAATGTGACATTCAGGACCTGCAGCTCGCTCTGGAGAAAGCTCGATCGGCCCTGCAGGAGAGAGAGCAGCAGCTGAGGGAGAGCGAGCATGAGAGGCAGAGGCAGGACGAGGAGAGAGAGAAGACCATCAGAGAGCTGAGGACGTCCCTGCTGACCAAAGAGCAGCTCATAGAGGTCAGACACACCGGAAGCATGATTTAAGATACACACTGAACACACACTGCACACACTCTGAACACACACTGCACACACACTGCGCACACACTGCACACACACTGCACACAGTCTGAACACACACTGCACACACACTGCACACACTCTGAACACACACTGCACACACACTGAACTGAAGCGACTCAGTCGTTCCAGATGAATTTCACTTCCTCTAATGAGGTCATTTTTTAAAGTCATGGTTTGGAGGCCAGTTTGTATGACTGACACATGTGACAGCCAATCACAGACGCTTCCTGCGCTCCCACCGACGAATCCTCTGCTGACGATTTGTTTTTCAGGACTGCGAGCTGCTCGAGGATCCGAAGGAGAAGAGAGACTCTCTGCTTCAGAAACTCCGCCAGCGGATCAAGGAGAGAGACCGAGCTCTGGAGGTAAACAACACACACACACACACACACACACACTCACACACACACACTCACAAAAAGGTCATCCAGTGCATCCTGTGAGCTAATTTTGTCCTGCGGCGAGTGTGTTTACAGCTCACAATAACAAATCTGAGTCTGCGTTCATTCAGGTTTAATTAGTGCGTCCAGTTTTCATTGATGAATATTTAATTTTAAAGCCTCATTAGTCAGAATTTGAAGAGTCACATCAGAAAAGTTTTTCCTGTCTTTAGATGTTTCACGTGTTTTACGTCGACCCCGGGCTCAGGTCGAAAACTAACCGGTGGTGATTGACTCTTTTGCAGCGAGCGGTGGACGAGAAGTTCCGCTCTGTGGAGGAGAAGGAGGAGGAGACTCGTCGTCTTCAGCTGCTGCTCAGAGAGAAGGAGAGAGACCTGGAGAGGCAGCGCTGCGTCCTGACCAACAACGAGGAGACCATCACCGTGAGAACGCGCTAACAGCATGTCTTCATCCACCTCCGCCGCTCGTTACTGATCGTGTGTGTGTGTGTGTGTGTCAGAGCCTGGAGGTGCTGGTCCGTGGTAAAGGTCTGGAGCTGGAGCAGGTCTGCGACGCCTGGAGGAACGTTCAGCATCAGCAGCAGGAGAGCGAAGAGAGACAGAGCCGCATCCTGAGAGAGCGAGACGACATCATCAGCCAGCTGCAGGCAGCGCTCAACGCTCGCACGCAGGAGGCCCAGGTACAGACAGGAAGTGACCTACAGGAAGTGGATTTACTCAAAAAACACAGATCCATCACATTTCTTCTTCTCTCGTCTGCAGGACCTGCGCTGCTCCCTGCTGGCTCAGATCCAATCAGCTCCCAGCGACGTCCTGGAGGAGTTGAAGGTCCGCCTCCAGCTCAAAGACCGCCTCTTCCAGGAAGTGCTCGCTGATCGGACACACCAGGTTCAGGAGCACCAGGAGCAGGTCCGGGATCTGCTCAGAACCATCAGCTCCAGGGACCAGTACATTCAGGTAGGGCAGAGGAGCTCAGTAGAAACACTTCGGTCCAGTTTAAAGTTGTTACTGACGAGGATCTCCCTGCAGGACTCTGCGAGCCGGCTCGATGAGGTGATGACCGAGCAGACGGCGAGGCTGCAGGAGCTCCGCAGACAGCTGAGCTCAGGTGTCGGATCCAGGTCTGACTCTGGACCGGAGCTCCAGGCCATGCAGGAGGAGCTGCGTCTGGCTCTGAGGAGGGAGAAGGAGAGCCAGGAGCAGAGCAGGAGTCAGGCCACCAGGCTGGACTCCCTCACCAGGACTCTGCTCGTGAAGGAGGAGATCATCCGGGTCAGCGAGGGGGACAGGGAGGATTTTACACACCCAGAACAAATTCATCAAAATATTTAACCCAATGTGTGTGTGTGTGTGTTCTGCAGGACCTGCAGAGGCAGATGGTGGAGCCTTCAGGTCTCTCGCTGGTGGAGCGGTTGACCCAGGAGGTTCAGGAGCTGAGGGAGAGCCTGGTCCAGCAGGACGGTCCTCCAGCCAGAGGCCCCGTTCTGGGCCGTGACCGGCCCAACAGCAGGCAGCCGGAGTTTGGAGGTGGGCATCAGAGAAGCATGGGACAGTATCTGTGACAGCAGCTGGAGGGCTGACTGTGGTGTGGGGCTCCTGCTGGTGCTGGTTCTGGTTCTGGTCGAACTGGTTTAACCTGCTGGGTGTGAATACTAACTTGTGTTGTTACTGGTGACGGTCACACACAGGTCTGCACGGCTCCTAACACTGAAGACAGAAACGTTTCATTAACGTTAAAGTTAATTATCGATGTTTTAAACTTCTTAACAAGCAGCATGAATTTATTTTTCACCTCTTTCTGAATCACGAGGTTAAAAATTCATCCAAACCTGATAAACTTCATTTGTTTGATGTGTTTCAACAAAAGTTCTTCGTGTGTTTGACCCAAAATAAAAATGTCTTCTGTTCTTTAACACTTTATTAACTTCAGCCGTGATCCTGGACTCGGTCCAAACGTTCTTCTGCTTCTCGTCTTTTTAAGATTTATTTCCACTGTTCTGTTTTCTGTGTGAAGCAACTGTGATATTCAGATTTCATCTTCAGGTTTTATGATTGAAGGAAATATCGACCTGCAGAGAAGGAAGTAATATTGTTTCAGGAGGTTTTATTCCAAAATAAAACAATGAAATAAAACGAAAAAAATCATCAAATAACTGATAAAGTCAGTAAAACTGATTTTCACCATCAGAGACTTTAAGTCTGAATTTTAAAATTTTTTATTTATTAAGTTCATTTTGTGAATATAACTTGTTTTTTTAATCATTTTATTATTTTGGGAAGACGCTCGGCGTGTTAACTCGTCTGTCCGGACGGCTGGAAACTTTTTTTTATTGAATTGTTTTGTAAGAGTTTCAGTTCAACATATTTTCTATGACACATAATTTACTCTGTGAAATGCTGTCATTAACATTTTGTATTTTCTGATAATATTTGGATCGTATATTAACTCTGTATGTTTGCATGTTTCTGAATGTTTTTACTGAAAATGAAAATACGAACATGTTTCCACGACGATGATTCTGTTTTTAGTTTTTGTGATTTGATGAGACTTTGTGCAATTCAACAACCGTCACATTCATCTCTGTGGTTCAATATTTATCAATATTTCATAAAGTCAAGTGTCACACTGGAGCACAGTAAGTACGTACGTTTGTTTTCTTATTGATCTTAAAGACTGTGGATCCATAAACGTTCTAAAAACGTTGTTGAATCTCAGATATTTGATTTAAACGATGTAATCGAGTCGTTCAATAAATAAACCTGCAGCACTTCAGTCATGTATCTGTGATTTCACACTTAAAATTACTTCATATCTGCACGTCGGACCAAATTATTTCATCACTTCCTGTCTCCATAGTGATGTCATAAGCACAAATATTTACACTCATCACCAGAAACAAACACACACACACACACAGACAAACACACACACACACACAGGATCAGTGTTCTCTCTTTACTGTGTGGAAAATGACACAAATCACAGCTGTTTGTCACTTCATAGAGAATATGAAATATCAGATTAGTTAGCAGAGCCATGCGCAGGATTTTCAAAGTAATGCGTCCAAATTCCAGAAGAAATGTTTGAACTAGTCTAAAAGACTCTAAAACAACAATTATCTTCTTCCCTGCATGATCTGAATCAAGTGAATTCTCCACAACATTTTAGTGATAAAATTCTGGTGGAGAAACATGAAATTATATTTTAATTTAATTTAATTTCTTTGCCTATATTATTTATATATTTGTCTTTATGTTTAGAAAGAAGACGTCTCGTCTGGTTGTTAAAATCCTTCAAACTCTTCTGAAATTTAACATGAGAACAAATGTAAATATTAATCTAACAGAAAATACAAATACATTTTATCACCATTACCCATAATTCTCCTCTGTTTAAACAATTTAATTCATAAATCCAGCCTTCCTATTGGTCCAAAGAATTTCTCTCCTTGTTACAGAAGGATGATCAAATCAGTGAACTACAAACACTCTGTGACACTCAGTAAAACTCAGTAAAACTCAGTAAAACTCAGTGACTCTGTGGTTGTTGTTGAATCGCACAAAGTGAATCTGAGAGAAAAAAGTTCTCCTGATGGATCAAATGTAACTTTTTTTTCTTTCCTTCTTCTTGCAGAGCTGAGCTCAGAGGATGAAGACGAGGCCGACGATGATTTGAACAGCGAGTACACCGAGAGCGTCGATGAAGAGGAGTCCAAACTGAGGCTGCAGTCTGTGGCCAACGACAAGGTAAGAGCATGTTTGAACCAACTCTGTCAGAGCTCAGAACTCAAGTACTGATGCCTGATTCATCTGAGTCTGTCTGTCTGTCTGTCCTCTGTCTGAACAGGGTTCTGCTGGTGCAGGAAAGACTCCATCCCAGGATCTGTTATTCGAAGGTCAGGGACTGATGGAGGTCAAACAGCTGGTGGAGCAGAAGAGGGCGGTGGAGAGAGAGCTGGGAGAGCTGAAGGCTCAGCTGGAGAAGGCCGGCTTCTCCTCGCTCTCACAGATGAGGTGAGACGAAGAGTCGCAGGGTCATTTTTCATATTTTAATATTCATCTCAGAGACGTCATCAACTTAAACTTCTGTTTGTGTGTCTGTCTCTGTCTGTTTTAGGAAAGCTCTGTTCAGCCTGCAAGCCGAGAACAGAGATTTAAAGCATCAGCTGACTGAAGAGCTGCAGCCTGACAGGAAACAGAGTGATGAACAGAAGGTGTTGGACGGCGAAGAGGAGGAAGAGGAGGAAGAGGAGGAGTTGGATGTGACCATAGAAGGGGTGGAGGATGAAGAGGAGGAAATCTCTGAGCTGTGGGACGCCTGGGATAGAGAGCTGTCTCTGTCTCAGACCAACATCCAGATGAGTGATGAGCAGAGGAAGGAGACCGCCAACAGACAGACGGAGTCCCTGAACCTGCTCGCCAACTCCTCACAGGTAGACGGAGCGACAGGTCCGACATCTTAAGAGACATGAACAGAAATAAAAACATCCTGAAAAGTCTTTTTCTGTTTGTTTCCAGGACGGCGTGAACAGCGACAGTCATCAGCAGGACGCCGCGTCCTCTGTGACGAGTCTGAAGACAGTTCGTCTGCAGCAGAAGAGCAAAGAGCTGCGAGAGCGACTGATGGTGTCTGAGGCGACAGTCCAGGCTCAGGCCGAGCAGCTCAAAGACTACAGAGAGCTGCTCAGTGAGTGACTCAGCTAAAGGGTTAAATATTTATAATAACCATCATTAATAAATGATGTTAACCCTCCTCCTTCTTCTTCATCCTCTTCCTCAGCGGAGACAGCAGTGCAGCAGGACAGTAAGCAGATCCAGGTGGACCTGCAGGATCTGGGCTACGAGACCTGCGGCCGCAGTGAGAACGAGGCCGAGAGGGAAGACACGAGCAGCCCAGGTACGTCTGACACACCTGAGACAGATGTTCCAGATGTTCCTGATGTTTCAGAGGACTCTATGTAAAAATTTGAAATGTTATAGTAGCATGTTAAAACCACCAGAGGGCAGTAAAGGACAATCCTGACAAGAAACAGCACCACAATATATTTGATGGCTGTTTGTTCCCTGCAGAGTTTGATGACCTGGAGATGTGCACATCCTTGGATTGTGGTTCTCAGTGGTGGCCTGCCAGTAGCAGCAGCTCCACCTTCACTAAAACCACCACCCAGAGCTCCGGTTATGGAGAAGAGTCATCTCTCCAGCGCCTCGTGGAGGACCTTCGCTCCCAGCTGTCCCGCTCTCAGGCTGTGATCCGCAGCCTCCAAAGCCGGCTTCGCTCCCTCTCGACATCCAGCGACTACGGACCCTCCACGCCCCGCAAGGTCAACTGGTCCTTCCAGGCGTCGCCCTCCCAGAGCGGGGCGGAGGATGACGAGGGCTGGCAGTCATCTGACGGAGGTCCTCTGGCTTCGCCCCGTCACCCTCACACAGACAAAGGCCTGCAGGAACTCGTGTCCCGTGTGGACGCACTGGAGGACCAGCTGAGGAAAGAAGGCAAAAAGTCTGTCAGCGAGGACGGAAAGTCTGCTGCCTGGCCGGGGTGAGAGACACGAAACTACAGCATGCTTTTAATTTGAAAAGTGTTTCATAGATGAATAATTAGTATGTATCACAGCATCTTCTTCCAGCTGCTTTGGTGACATAGAGAGGGCGTGAAATGAACTTCCTGGAGATGTTTCACGTTAAAAGCCTACCAGAAAATGGAGGGATGAGTGCTGGAAGGCTTTCAGTGTGAAACATCTGCAGAGGAAATGTTGAGTTTCATTGATGGGAACTTAAATGGAGTCAGAAATATGACAGTGGAAGTCGTAATAAAATATGAAATTTGCTGATAAAACAGGAAAATATGAGGGCCTGTTCCTCTTGTGATTGGTCTTTACAGCACCTGTCAGCCTCTGGTTCAGTCTGTAGTCATCCATCCATCACTGCACAGTCTCAGTCAGTCTCAGTCCTCGTTGATTGAGTGTAACCACACGTTTTATGTAAACTCGGCTGACAGTCAGAGGGGATTAACTGACACGAGGTTGAGAACATGCTGTCCTGTTACAGTGGAGCTTCAGCTCTGTCATTTAACGGCTGATTCAGGTCCTGAAAAGTCACTGTTAGCCTTACAACAGGTGACCCTGCAGTGTGGAGCCCACGGGTTCAGACACAAGGCAACAGTTTGTATTTTTATTGTAATAATACAAATATTAAAGACAAAAACAGCAGTCGAGTCTCAGCTCGATGACCCAACGTACCTAAGATGGTCTTTAAGCAGATATCACCTGAAACCACCAGCTGATTTTGGTTCATAAATGTAACACTCACTTCTGTTTCTGTCTGTCTGCAGTAAATTCGACACTCTGATCCAGGCTCAGGCCAGAGAGCTGTCTCACCTCCGTCAGCGTCTGAGGGAGGGTCGGGGCGTGTGCAACATCCTCACCCAGCACCTGGGAGACACCACCAAGGCCTTCGAGGAGCTGCTGAGGGCCACCGACATCGACTACTACATGGGCCAGAGCTTCAGGGACCAGCTGGCTCAGAGCAGCGCTCTGGCACAGCGAGTCAGCGCAAAGATCAGCGGACGTGAGTCGTTGAAATATGGAGTCTCAGGAGGGACAAATTTCATTAACAGGCTGTCTGATTGATTTAAAGATGAACTGAGGATGAAAATAAGAAATGATGACCTCAGAGAACTCATGACATCAACGCTGTTTGTTTGTTTTCCTGCAGGAGATCATCCTGAAGATCCAGATGAGAAGACAGAGCTGCTCGCCATCCGGTCAGTGCTCATTTACAGTGTGTGTGTGTGTGTGTGTGTGTGTGTGTGTGTGTCCTGTTCATGTCTGGTGTCGTGCTCTGCATAACAAGGCTCGATGTTGGTCAATGGAAACTATCGGTGTGTGACGCTCGATGTTTGTTCCTCAGGGCAGAATAATCCGATGCTCACTCGATGATGATCTCACTGGATAATTAATGACAGAGCTAATTGGTTAATTAATGAGGGAGGAAGAGCGAGGGTGGGCTGGATAGATAACCACCAGGAGGGCACGGATAGACCAGATGTCTCTATGAATGTACTTCCTCAGTGAGGTTGCCTGTTTACTGAGAAGTGCTTCACAAAAACAGGCTCATAAAATAAAAAAAAAATAAGTATAATATAAATCAACAGACTCTGGGAGGCTGGTCCAGAGCCGAGGAGCTGCTACCAGAAACACTCTCTCTTAACGGGGCACAGCCATCATACCACAGCGGGACGATCTGAAGGGTTTGGTGGTTCTGTAGGGGGCGACAAGCTCTGATCATCACACCACTGACATCCACAACGCTGCCAACAAAGACTCTCTGCCATCCATAAACTTAAAGTACTTTCTGTTGCCCCTCAACTTCTGTTACTGCTGTACAAAAACGTAGTCCAACCCGTCATCTTCAACATGCTAACTGCCTCAAATTAGAACATACTGACACGCATCACACACCACGCCTCCAAAATCATCAGTCTCCCCACCCCCAATCTCTCAGACCTCCGTATAGCACACGACCCCAGCAGCCACCCCCTCAACTCATCATTCTTACTGCTTCCATCTGGTCGCAGATTCAGATCCCTGGCCTGTACACGTGCTCACTTTGGCAGGAGTTTTGTACCTTCTGCCATAGCATCTCTCAACAAAGCACCCCGGTAACCGCTATGGGCGGGAGCGATGTGTAGGGGATAGGAAAGGATAAATGTAAGGACAATAAAGTATTTATCTGTCTGTCTGTCTATATGTACAGGTGAGACCGTGGAGAGATTTATAGATAATCAGTGTTTTGAAAGGGAGGCCAGAATCGGAGTGATGTGGTCTCGTTTCTTGGACCTTGTTAGCCTGAAAGATGCCGAGGTAGAGTGAGTTAAAGTGGATGATATTAGACGATTCTGAGCTGGAAGACTGACTCAACATCTGGTCACAGTTCAGCGAGCTAACGTTGGCAGCAAAGAGTAGAATCACAACGCTGTTGGCTACGTATTTCGTCGTGATTCGAGAGGATCATTTAAACATTTTCTGCGACCTGCTGAGAAAATATTCGTCTTTTGTCTGTGTCCTTATTTAGCTTCTCTCACTCGTCGGCTCTTGTTTCCCGCCGTGAGCTGGACGTCTCATTGGCCCTTCAGCAGCTTGTTAAGTCAGAGAAGCTCCTCTGACGTCACAACACTGCAGGGCAGCCCTCCACCCTCCTCCGCCCTCCTCCACCAGCAGCCATTTATCCAAACATATAACTCATTAACTTTTTGCTGGGGCGCCGTGACCAGCAGGCACGGCCGATGTCCCGGCGAGGACCTTAACTGTCCAGACGATTGGTCGGCTAATTAGTCAGACGAGGACATAAAAACAAACGGGTGAGATCAGGACAAACACAGTTACACAACAGGAAGAGGAAGTCCTGCTGAAGCCATTAAAGCTCCACAAATCAGTATTTTATCTGAAGTCTTTTAGCCTCTTTTAGCTCCTAGTTTTGGTTTTCTTGGATTTGATGATAAACTCACTGTTACACCTCCTGCTCAGTTAGAGACTCGCTGGTGAAGAAAGTTCAACATTTAGCAGCTAAAGAAGCAGATATTTTAAAAGAGAGAATATTGGACACAAACCACTCCATGATGATCATGTTGCTCTGTGTCTGCTGGATGAGTAAACGTATAGTCTACCGCTGCCTCGCTCTGCAGCAAGGATCCATCTGTAGTGTCTCAAAATGTCTTCAGCAGTTTGATTGCTGTCTATGATCTGAAGGAGAGCTTCAATCAGATATCATCCAGAGCCTGATTTATACATTTGATTCATAAAACATGTCTGTTGACAGTATTTTTTTTATTTATGGAGTTATAAAAAGAGATATATATAATGTATACACGCTGTTTTATGAATATTTCAGGCACAGCCTCTTATAGGCGGCATGTGTCCATCTCTCCTTCTGGATGAGTGATGAACGTCCTGAATGTTCACTCACCTAATGCTGTTTCATAACACACGCTTTGATTTTTATACCTGAGTGACATGAAAAGAGTCAAACGGCTTCACGATGTATGAATCTGTGATAGAATAGTTCGATGATGATTCACAGATACTCTAGGAAAAAGCTCGGCTGTCCTTTTGTTAGAGACGGGTGAGCGTCGGGTCAAACCTCAAACAAACAAACAAACAACGCTCTGTGAATAATTAGAGAAGCTCGTCAGAGAGGTAGAGAGACATAGACACAAACAGAGAGAGAGAGAGAGAGAGAGAGAGAGGCCTGCAGTAATCTAACATCATGTTGTCGCAGCACAGATGGACGGACAGATGTGAAGGAGGCCGTCTCATTTAGACCTCAGCTTCTGCCTTCATATAGTGTGTGTGTGTGTGTGTGTGTGTGTGTGTGTGTGTGTGTGTAGCCTGTGCATTAACTTAATTCACTCAGACTGGATGACATATTGTGTGTTTATGTACAGACAATTGAGAGACGATAAAGCATGAAAAGACGTCCTGATAGAGAGAAAAGAACCTCCCAGACGATGCCACTGATATCGGGTTTGATTTGTTTCCTCATAAAAGATAAAAGATGGAAAAGAAAAGAACATTTTTATTTGTAGGCACAAAGATAGCGGCTTGAAGCTCAAGACAGGAAATGTTTACCTTTTCCGAGCGGTAACCGGTGTTTTAGTAGTCTGGTATCAATGATCTGCACTTTAATGTGCCCCCATCCACCCTGACTACTGAGCAGAGTTAAAGATTGTCAGTGAACATAATCCAGGCAGGAGGGTTGTCTTTGGTTTGAATATTTCACTCAGTGTAAACATCAAACTGTGTTTCAATGAAGAGCCAGAACATCCAAATTTCTGTTTATCTGACTTCAGTTTGTCTGTTTGTGTCTGTAGATTTCACCAAACGTTAGAATGAGCATATTTAAACAACATTTCAAATTTAAAACAGTTTCAACAGGAACCTGCCGGTCAATGAAACAAATATTAAATATATATTATCTGGATAAATTCTCAGAGTGAGTGTGATTGTACTGATGGCGTAATGCTGCTGAGGCTTTTGCTGGCTGCGACGGGCTGCAGGCGCGTTGACACGGCCTCTAATCAGGTTAAGTTATTAAGACCTCCAGTGGGGAGGGAAATAGGTCAGGAGCAGCTAACGGAGAGAGAGAGAGAGAGAGACAGAGAGGGAGAGGGAGAGAGAGAGGGAGAGAGGGAGGAAGCAGCAGAGACATGAAGCTCGATGGTGAGAGCATCAGTTTGCTTCAGCAGCAGCACATGGAGCTGAACATCCAGCATCACTCAGCTCATCATGAAGCTGGATTCTTTCTATCTGAGGACGGACAGTGATGCAGCTTTGACTTGAATTTGTCTCATTTTATTCAATATTTTTGGATTTTCATCAAGCTGCAGCTGGATGTAAAGTTTTCTTCTTGTGAGAATCATCCTGAAGCTTCTTCTTCCAGCTCTCCATCACATCCTGAAGAGAAGAACTGGTGAATTCTTGCTTTGGAGAGGCTGTTTGTTGTTTGTGCACAGATGAAAACAAGCAGAAGAAAGAGGAAGTGCTGCTTTGTGGACGAGCGTTCATTCAGCTTCTGTTTCTCTCTTTATCTGATGGGCAGCGCAGCGTGAACACACGAGCCTTCAGGGTCCGGACATCCGTTCATACGCTCATCCCTTTTTTCCTCTCCTCCCTCTTTGCGTCGCTCTTTCGTCACTGCATCTCTCCCTCTGGGCTGCTGATGCTGCTGCTGTGTGTGTTGGTGGGATAGTTTGTATCCAGAGTGGGAATAAGAAGCTTTCCTTCCTGCAGCCTCCACACACTCGTCTTTACGTCCTTGCCGTTGGAGCCTCATTTTGGGATCTTTTTGGTTTTCCACATGTGGTCCTAACCCACACACTCCCAGGATTTGTGTGTGTGTGTGTGAAGGGATTCACACACAATCCATCTCGCTTGGAAGCCTGAATCTAATCAACGGATTTGCTCTGCTGTTCACCTGGTTACCCACATGCTCAGTCATCTCTCCATCCCTTCATCCCCGGCTCACGCTCTGCCTATCTACTGTACCTGCTGTCACACACACTCTCTGGGGTCAGGACCTCTACCGCTAAACTAATGAGCCACGCTCGATTACCAGCGGCGGGAAAAACGGCAACAGAGAAAGTTTTAAACGGCCGAGGGGTCTGAGAGAGACGAGTGGCGACAGTGGAGGGATGGTCGGTCAGTAGCCCAGGGAGAGGAGCTGTCGGCTGGGGAAGCAGAGAGCGCTGAAGGTGGCTGATGGCTCCTTTGTGGAAGGCCATGCTGTCCAAAAGCAGCCCACTGTACAGAGACTCTCTGTTCTCCTTCTCTCTGTGGGAGTGGAAAGCTCAGGAGAGAGAACTGCTGCTGCTGAAGAAACTCACCGACCGGGAGAGGAGAGCGCTGCTCGCACAGCTCGATAAGTAAGACAGACTAGGCTAGCTGTTTCCCCCCGCTTCCAGTCTTTATGCTAAGCTAGGCTAACTATGCCCTGACTCCAGGTCCATACTTAAAGTGATAGTTCAGGTTGTTGTACGAGGTACTGATCCACAGACAGTATTACTGACACTACTCAGTTTGTAGCAGACAGGAGGACCGGCATGAAGCTAAACGATGTCCTGCTGTGATTTTAGACACATAAAAACATTAAAATCGGTGTATCGGTACGCTTCATTTATAATATTTTCACCACTTAACTTTGCTCAATCTGCGTTCTCTTCAAAGCCGCCAAACTTCTTGACAAAAAGCATAATTTTACCTCACAGAACACGCCGTCTGGATTCACAAGACACAAGAAGTCACAAGAAGTCAGAACGCAGAGAGAGATTCTGTTTTAAATGTGACGTGAACGTCAACAGATGGAAAAGTTCTGTAAAATGTAGCTCTGTAAATGTGTGTTACGACATACAAGCATGGTGTATGTGTGTGCGTGAGCCTGTCATTGATTTAGATGAATGACCTTCACCTCAACATCTGTGTACGAACACGTCACTGTTAATTAAATCAGCTGTAGGCGACACACTGCTGTGTACATAGCTCGTGTCAGTATCTGTGAGTGTGTTGTTTGTGTTGTTGCTTGTCGTTCAGGTGTTTCCTGTCAGTGTGTGAGTCTGCGTTTTTACCTGTGTCATGTGAAGCAGTGTGTAATGTGTGTGTAAGTCACTAAGAGGCTTCCCTAAAACAACACGATGCAGTCAGCAAAGCCTCTGTGGGACAGTCCAGATCAGCAGGCAGGTGACTCACACACCTGGTACACTGTTACTCAGTAATAATCCTTTAAGTCACGAGGCAGCGAATGCAGAAGAAATGCACATATATATTTTAATTAATGACACCAGCTCTTTCTTACATATATGCCATTAATTAAAGATAAAAAGAACTGATGCATAACTTTTCAATTTAAAGATCCAGTGTGCAACATTTCGGAGGATCTACTGACAGACATGGAATATAATCTTCATAACTCTGTTTCCGTTAGTGTTTAATCACCTGAAAATAAGAATCATTATGTTTTTGTGAGACTTTTATAGCTGCACATGCAGTTTGTTCTTCCACTGAGTCCGCCACGTTCCTACAGTCATTCAAAACAGACAAACACTTTAGAAAGGGTGTTTCATGTTTTTGCAAGTTCAGTTGGTTGTAATCTGCAGCCTCACCACTAGATGTCACTAAACTTCTGCACACTGCTCCTTTAAAAAGATCAGATCAACACATTCGCATCTTAAAACCACAATATTAAATTGAAACGTGAGAATTTATCGAATCTTTAAAGAAACTGTCCAAATTAATCTGTCCCTGCCAACATACATAAAAGATGCAGCAGGATGACCACTGCAGGGAGCGTAGCCTCATCATTGTTCATCATATAATTTAGTTTACAGCTCAAAAATAAACTAAAATCTATATTAATTATGCATGTGTGTGTGTGTGTGTATAGGCTCAGTAAGGAGCTCCAGCAGAAGGACAAGGTCATCGAGTCTCTTCGCGCCAAACTAAACCAGCATCACCATCCTCATCGCTCCGACACGCCCTGCAGCAGCCACGCCCTCTCCGACACCACAGACCAATCGGATCGCATCTCCTACGTGTCCGATGAGCACGGATCCACCAACGAGGACCTGGAGCTTTGCTCTGATGTGGACCACTGCAGCGATATCGGTCAGAAAGAAACACAGGCCTCCACCAGACTCAGCACAGGTGAGTGACAAAAACAGTTTCACCTCACAGAGGCCTCACTGTCCTCGTTAGTTTGTTCCAGTGAAGCTCTTAATTCATAATTCATCAGGCGATGGAGGTGTGGCTCACTGATGTGTGTGTTTCTGTCCGTCATGTCGGATGTTGGTGACAGCAGACTCTTCTCATTTCCAGATTGTCACTCTCACAGTGGCTCCATGTCACGTCACCCGTCTGTCCCTCCATCCATCGCCTCATCCCACACAGGCCAGTCATGGCTCAGCTGTCCCAGCATGCAATGCCCCAGCTCGCCACACAAACCCGCAGACATGCAGAGTCAGACAGGTAGGAACGGCGGTCAGGAGCATGACCCAGAAGAAAGCTTCACCTCATACCTCTGAACTGCTGCTTCATCCTGTTACTCTCTCTTTCATTCTTGTGCTTTGGATTCTTCTTCTTCTTCTCCTCCCAGCTCCAGCCTCAGGCATCACCTCTGCCCCCTCCTTCCACCCCGCCCCCTCATCTTCCACCCCGAGGGTGCCTTTTCCCTTCCATCCCCACCCCGCAACCCTGCAAACCCGTGACCAAGGCAACAAGGGAGTGGGTTTCTCTCTGGCTGAGGTGCATCAGGAGCTGCAGATGTTACAAAAGCAGCTGGGAGACAATGACAGTGCGTTGGTGGAGCTGTATATGCATGAGTGTGTGTTAAAAACCTGCTCTGAACTAATCAAGGAAACTTTAATTCTGCACTTAAAGCATGAAGAGCTGAGTCAGTGGACAGCAGCAGATTTTTAGATTTTAGGATGCTGGATCAAGTTTTATAACTTTATTTATAGATTTGTCACATTCACTGCATGTGTGCAGCTTACCGTGAGTTATAGCTTGCAGATTCCTCGTTGCCTGATTATTTAAGCATCAAGGTGAAAATAGTGTTCATGAAACAAAATGGATACAATCAGCCTAGTGCAGACCACAACTTCTACGCCCTCGAGTTGGCATGCTATCCGTGGTGGTACCCATCGTGACGGGTCGTCCAGTTTGAGGTGTTCAGAGAAGCTGCTTGACCTCATCGTGACGTGTCCTCGATGGCTCAGCAGCTTTCAGATACGATTGATTTTATTTGATTGTAGCAAAAGTCAAGTGTGGAGTCTAAGATGTGATACGACCACTGGAAGGCGCCAGAGTTTGAAGTTCTTCACACAGTGGCTTCATCCTCTCCCACTCCTCGTAGACACTGACGTCCTCGGCCTCTGTCAGAGGCTGCAGCATGCTCAGTTTTAAGGATACTGATATCATGGAACTAGAAGACTGTCTCATCAGGAAGGGTGCTAAATAACGCTCCAAAGTTTGGTGATGGAGAAACTAGCATTGCCATTTTGACCTCTGCCCTCAAAATATCTG
Source organism: Sciaenops ocellatus (assembly GCA_033000465.1). Classification (NCBI taxonomy): domain Eukaryota; kingdom Metazoa; phylum Chordata; class Actinopteri; family Sciaenidae; genus Sciaenops; species Sciaenops ocellatus. Next base: position 2,648,590 of record CP136882.1, read on the forward strand.
AATGAAAATGGGTTCTGTGGGTTTCCACAAGTCTCCTCTTTACAGACATGCTAACTTTATGCTGATCACATGCAGCTTTTTGCAGAATGAATGCTTTAGTTTCGCCAAGTGTATTTGAATATTTCTACATGGTCCATAAACAGTATTGAATGTCATAAATTGGGTCTGACTGCTGAGACTCAGTTGTAATCATGTGTGATGATGTTAGTCCCCATAGGAGCCATTTCATTGTAGAGTGGCCTCAGGATAATCGCAGCCTCATCAAACCGTCCAACCAAAAACTAGAGACCGAGCACGCTCAGACGATGGACGGCTCGCAGTAAGGGGGTTTCTGAGACATTTTTTGGAGCGGTCAAATATGGATCCATTTAGCAACAAACCGATGACTAGTGCTGAGCTGCGTGTCAGGTTCCAGCTTTTAGATGATGTATGCTGTGCACTTCTATGTGGCATGTACTGTTGACCAGCTAGTTCCCCCTAAAGAGCCTCCAAAAAAAGACAAAAACATGTTTATTATAATGAGGTGGAGTGGAACAGGTTAATAAAAGGAAGCCAGATTGATCGACTCTGTTAGGGAGGAGGGAAGATTTCATCTGTGCAGATACACAGAGTGGGAAATGAAGTGAGAGTTTAAATGATCCACATCTCCCCAGCTACCTTCACTTCTGTCTTCCTTTTGTCTCCTTTAACTCGCTGCACTCTCTTTCTTGGTAAATAACTGTTTGATTCTTAATGAGCACCCGGCTTAAGAAGGATTTGCTGTGATCTTTAAACACTAATGAGAGACGGAGCTTTGAGGAACCCCAAACCAGCTCGATTTCTCTTGTAATCCCTTCATCTGACTTACAGTCTCTCCCCTTCATCTTCTTTAGGGTTCTCCACTCCCCAGTCCAAACCTCTTCACGGTTTCCCGTTCGCCCACCAGCAGCCCGACCCCTCTGCCTTCCTGCCTCTCAGCTTCCACGGTGGATACCAGCCTTCTCCTTTCAGCACCAGCAGCAGTCTGGACGCCGGCACAGCCATGAAAACTGGGGCCAGTCTGCTGGAGAGCAGTGCATTGTGGGACGTGGCCTATGGTACCAGACCGGTGAGACTCGGAGCTGACCTGTCTTCAGGATCTTCGGGGTACCAGTCAGGCACCAGTCACACAGGTAGATACACAGTGAAGTCCTTGTCTGGGTGTTCATTTCTGATCCTCATTGTTGTTCTGATGGCAGAATATCCCTGGTGTTTTTGCTGCAGGTTCAGACCTGATGAAGGAGCACCTGAGAGAGATCAGGAGTCTGAGACAAAGACTGGAGGACTCCATCCAGACCAACGATCGCCTCCGACAACAACTGGAGGAGAGGCTGGCCCGCACCGCCACTGAGAAAGGTAACACACATCAGAGTATGTAACTACTGTTTAATTTAAGCAAAACTTCATGGTACTACATGATTAACATCTTCCTGTCCTCTCCAGGTGCTCCCACCAACATCTACATACAGGGTCTGGACTCAGTCGGCCAGCTGTCCAGCGAGATCAGACTTCTGAAGGAGGAGAACGTCAGTCTGCAGAACCAGCTGAAGCAGGCCACCAAAGGTACAGTGTGCTGTTCACGACCAGGAAACAGGTCCACGACATTTGAAACATCGTCTGTTGGTTCCTGAGAAGTCTCAGACAGAAATGATGAACAGTTTTGGTGCTGTCACGTGTCCCATCCTGCAGAGGGCAGTAAGGAGGCGGAGCAGCTGAGGGAGGCGGCGCTCCTGGAGCGGGCCAGGTTGAAGGAGGCGGAGCTAGAGGCGGATAGGTGGGCGGAGCAAAGCAGGAAGCTGCAAACTGAGGCTGAAGCTCGCAACCAAGAGATTGCACAACTGAAGCAGGACAGACAGAGGAACCAGGAGGCCATCAACAGGTGTGTGTGTTTGTGTGTGTTCATGTGTGCTTCAAACAAACAGAGCTGGATAACATGACTTCATCTGTTTTCATAGACTCCAGCATGAGGTGAGCGTCCTCCAGCAGCAGATATGTGAGAGCCGCGGTCTGGTCCACTCTCTTCAGTGTGAGCTGCAGGTGTACAAGAGAGTGTGTGGAGTCCCCACAGACACACACTCAGGTAACATGTCGCTATATGAACTTTCCAGAGACACCTTAAGTGACTGAAAGCTCCTGGTCGTACCGTCTAGTATAACTCATCTGTGTTTGTGTGTTTACAAGCAGGTCAGGCTGGCGACGGTGCCCAACGCGACCGCAGCACTGCGACCTTTGACCCCAGAGAGCTGCACATCCAGCTGGAGCAGCAGCTGAGCGGGCAGGCCGACACACAGCCTCGATCCAGGAGACAACTCTTCAACGGTCAGTATGTCCGACAGACAAGACACAGGCGGAATAAATGAGATCACAACGGCACAACAACAGAGAAAGACGTCATATTAATGTATATCTTCCTCCACAGATAACGTTCCCTCCCCGCCTGTGAGAGACACCGGACTCGTCAGTCCGTCCTCTCCTCTTCATCCTGCACAGAAACATGCAGAACAAACTGGAGGTGAGGACCACAACCTTCTCATGTTCATGCACATAGACCTCACGTGTCTCCTTATTCCTAATTCCCTTGTTTTTCCTTCAGCAGCATCGACCCTGCAGGGTCAAGCCCCAGATGGCTCATTCGCCAACCGTCACGGCCGCCATGCAGTGGGCCACATCGATGACTTCAAGGCTCTGCAGCTGCAGATCCTGGAGGGCAGCGCTCTCCTCCGCAAGATGGAATTCAGTCTTCACCAGGTGAGAGATCCAGGAACTAAGAACACCACAGATCAGGTAATGTCATGTTCAGGATTATATTCCAGGTGATGGATGAATCATGAGTTTTTCTGTGTGTCTCAGCCTTCAGACTCGGGTTCTGTCAGGAAGTTGCTGTCTGACACTAAAACGCTGGGACAGATCCTGGAGGAGGCCGACTCTCTGCTCCAGATGTTCTGGAGAGCAGCTCTGCCAAACGTGGAGGAAACCAAACAGGTCAGAACCAACATGAAGCGTTACACATGCAAACAACAAGAGATGGATGGCTTCAATTTAAGATCTCTGTCCACATGTTTTTGTCTCACAGTGATTGCATCGATAAAGCCTCGTGTTAACAGTATTGATCTCATGTACGTGTACCTGGACGTATGGACACTCACTGAGTGTGTTTGTGTGTTTACAGGATCAGTCTCTGAAGGAGGAGGTCGTCTCTCTCCGTCTCAGGCTCTCAGAGCAAGAAGAGGCTCTAAAGGACGCCATGGAGAGACTGAAGAGCTCCAACCGCACCAAAGATAGCATGGAACACTTTATCGTCAGCCAGCGTGAGTCACTCATGTTCATATAAAATCATATAAAACCAGGTATCACATTGTTTTTCACTGCAGATCTCTACTAATTTCATCCACGACAATCTGAGTCCTGTAGCCGAGTCCATCTTTGTATCTTTGTATCTATTGTTTATCTTATCCGTCTGTTTAACCGACGAATGAACACACGCTGACCCACACATGTTCTGTTTACAGTGTCGAGAACGCAGGACGTCTTGAAGAAAGCCAAGACAAACTTACAGGTGAGTCCACATCATGAATCGTTTTATTGGAGCAGGTCAGAGTAACTCAGGAGTTGGATGATTTTCCTCCCTCTCACCTCTCTCCTGCTCTCTCTCTCTCTTTCCTCCGACTCCTGCTGAGTCTCCTCAGGAGAACGAGCTCAGGATTGCCTCCCTTCGCCGTGCCTCTTTTTCCTTTCCTCCTTCCTCCTCCTCTTTTACCTCCTCCCCCTCCCCCACCTCCTCCTCCTCCTCTTCCTCACACCCCTGGCCTGGTAAAGGTATGATCCCCTGGCTTTGCTGTGCTCAGTGCCCTGATAACAGGATGAAGCTGCTTGCCTTTTGATGGTTTCAGAATAGTTCTGCATGGAGTCAGTTAAACCTTTATTTCATAAACAGCTGTCATTGTGTATCATGGGACACACAGCAGCTTCGTGCACACACACAGCCACAACAGACACAGATGCGTTCAGGCTGAAGGAACATTTCTGAAGACTTCTTTGCTTTTAACAATAAAAGCATTAATTATACATTTAAAAATCATACAGACTGGTTTTTATCTGCAGCAGAGATGACTTCTCTTTTGTATGTAGCGATGATTTGTTATGTGGGTACCTGTTTTTTGTACCTCTTGCTAAGAATGCACTGATCTATCAGCTGTACATCGGTTCAGCTGATATTTAACTGTTGTTCCACATCAGTTTTTTGCGTTGGCTAAATGTTCTTGGTTATTTCCAACTTGGATATTTGAGGTTAAATAATAATAAAAATAATAATGGTGAATATATAATAACAAAAAAACATCGATATGGGCCCAGAATTTTCCAGTTGGTGCATCTATACCTCTACGAGCACTCAGGTGATAATAAACTTTATGGTCACAGAGGTGCTGCCTGCAGAGACATATGAACGCTGTAAAACATGAAGAACTCAAACAAACATGAGACACAGAGGAATGTAACCACGACTGTACTGTGTGTGTGTGTGTGTGTGTGTGTGTGTGCGTGCTGTTTAACACTAATGACAGCGTGAAGTTTATTTTACTCACTGGGAATGTTTCAAACTTCTTCAGCTACTTAATCATTCTGTCTGAAGCCGTAATCCACATGAGTTAATTAAAATTACTAATTTGTGTGACAGTAAATGTTAATTCCCTCAAATTAATCATTCGTACACCGACCCAACCGTTACATCATCTATCTGCTCTGACTCAATTACTCCTCTTGTCCCTCGTCTTCTTGAATGTTCAAACACTGAATGTTTCTTTGACAGGGACCAGTAATTAAGCTCATATTTAATACTCTACAGTAATTTGGGGGAGTTTGTTGAGTTTTTAAAGGTACTAATTATTAATCCAGACTGTCAACACGTCCTGCAGCATCATTCAAAACTCACTGAACGTCTCTTCCAGGTGAAAACTCAGGAGGCTTCTGCGAGCTCGCCTTCTCTCGTGGTTGGAGTTTCATGAAGCCACGGACCTCCTTCATCTCCTCCTCCACCTCCTCCACCTCCACCTCCTCCTCCTTGTCCTCTGCTGTCCTGGGATCAGCTCACCACCAGCGCCCCCTGCAGTCAGTCCTCCTGTAGTGCACCAGCCCCACATCTCTCATCATGATCTGCTGTTCAAACAGAAAATGCTGGAAATTCTGTCTCTCATCGTCCAGAGGAACATTTCAGTTGAGTGACTGATTGTAACTGTTTTATTAATTAATGTGTTCAGGCGTTATGAGGCCGTCAACTGAAGTGTTTTCTCTCATTTATATGAGACCAGTTTGAGTTTGGCTGGAGTTGGTTTATGATTCGTAGCTTCTGATCATCAATATGAAACCAGATTTAACACAGAGTGACTTTAGTCCAGGTTTAGACCTGGTCTTATGTGACGTAGACAACTGGTTACCAACCTGGCACGACCCCCAACAGGTGAAGGAAAGCTTCACAGGGATCGTGAGGCTTTCTTGATTTTAAGAAAACTGTCAGATTGCTCGGTCAGAAGTTTGGGAACTTTTGGTCTAGGCAGATGAAAAACAGTGAAATTGCTTTTATCTTGTTTTTCCTGAATCCAAAAGTAAAACCACATCAGAGGAAATATTTCCCCCTTAAACTCATAAATCAGACTCTCTGGATCAGAAGCCAACTTCAGCCTTCAGCAGGGATTCAAGAAACAGAAATCCACTTGATGCCAGCAAGAAAGGAGCTTTGAAAGAGCCAAAACCAAACTGCAAAGTGCTTCCTCTCAGCCTCCGTCGAGGCTTGTGTTTGTAGTTAGTGTGTAGAATAGTTGCATGTGGTTTGAGCGACTCGTGGAAACAAAGCCATACTCTCTGACGGTACGCTAGATGTTTTTGTTTTGTCCTAACTGTATAAAGAATTGTCATAAAAATGGCCAACTACTGATAACATATGGAAAACACTAGAGCTAGGACTACCAATAGACAGTTAGACAATGTTCTCGTGCATTTACTCACAAGTAAAACACCAATTTAGGATTTGTTTTGCTCCTTGTCCTCAGACTCCAGAGTATTACTGTTAAATATGGAGTCAGTTCTCTTCAGATGTTTAAAGAAATGTGGGTCCAACCCAGTTTTTCCTGCTGAAACACGAACCTGCAGTGTGAACGCCTTCAGATGAAGCTGCTGAAGCAGCTCAGTAAACCAGTGTTCACGAAAAAGACTGGACTCATCGAGCTGCTCAGCGGTTTGTGCGATGCCTTCAGTGACCTGTCCGATAATCTGTTTTCTCATCATTAAAGTGCACGGTCCAAAAGAGATGACATTTCATTTTTCTAACCAAAAAAATGGACCACACTTTTATCTCTTTTTTTATATTTTGTTTGTTTTTTTTGCTAAATTTGTGAATGGTTTTATGTTTGAATTTCCCTCAAGATGACAATCACTTTTTAAAAGATATCAAGGGATAAACATCTGTACGTAAACCTCTGCAGGATTTGTGACGCTCACTGTGCAAATGAACTTTTCTGAAATTGGGTATTTTACACTGGCTTCTCCACGTTTGAGTTCTCTTTTAGTTTTTCTGGATTTCTCTGTAAAGGTTAGCTGTTTCTTTTCTTTCTGTGCATGAACTGTGGCTTCACTGCCCTCTAATACTTTTACTGAAATATGCAATTTTTTGGGTTACTGTGCAATAATAGCCTTCATGGTTGCTTTTTTGTGGATGTTCTAGGCCTGGGTATTAAAGTGCCATGTCATCTTGTTTCAGCTCTGAAGCTGAATTCATTGAAACAAACTGACTTTTGGACGAATCTGTCCAAATTTATGACAATCAATTTGAAGCAGTTTTAAAGGCCCTCTTTCCTTTTTGGCTCAGTTTTATAAGTAAAAGTTCTGTAATGATTTATGAAGCAATAAATCAACCAAAGTGAACAGCGTGTTTATCAAATCAGGTGCAAAATGATCAAGTTTAAATATTTTTTGTGTAATATTCCCCGCAGGTCAAAGGTCAAACTTAGTGTCTTTCTTAGTGTCTGTGTGGTTTTAGGAGCCACGTCTCATGTATGTACATATTAAAGGGAGTGTGTGTTTTTTTGTTGCTGTATTTTTATGCATGTTTTCTTTATTAAAAATGTTTTGGGGTAAAAGTAAAAAACCTTTTTAATAAAAGGGGACGAAACAACATCTGTCTGGTCTGCTGTCTTTCTTGCATCGACTACGTGACTCGTCACATCATCGACCGAGTGTCTCTCTGGAGTCAATACAGACCTACAAGCTAAAAGCAGCACAAGGTGCAAAGAAAGCTGAGTTATTTTATAATAATGGTGTGATGTTATTAAAAAAACAAGGCGTTACAGTGCAAATGTATTCATATAGCACAATCCACTAACTGCTGCTGTTAGTTATTAGCTCAGTTAGCCGTGCTGCTGAGCCCTGTTCCATTGTCTGCTTGCCTGGCATCAGCTTCTGGGTTGTAGCAAACTGAGCTACAGCAACATGGCAAACGTAGTTTAACTTTTTAGTTTAACTTTTACATTGAGCCAACTTCATTTCAAGTCAATGCTATCTCAGTGATCACTAAAACTCAATCACACACCTTTTGACAATAGAAATCTCCACCTGACTTGCACTGATCTACAGCAGTGTAGCAAGTTATTTGTAATAGTTGTAGTTATGGTTCTATTTTATTTATATCTATTTATTTATTTTGAAGAATTCAGCCTTTAATTGTATTTGTTTTGTCAAGAGGCTGCTGCAACACTTTCATTTCCCTTTGGGATTAATAAAGTACACCAGAGCCCCATCAGCGATTCCCCCGTGCCCTGAAAACAGCTGTCAGCAGTGTACTTCACTGTCCATCAGGAAACTCTGTAAATCACAGAGAGTTGAGGCGGAGCAGCCGGAGGACATCAGAGGGAAAACCAGAAAACATTTTCTCCATAAAATATGATCCAGTTTCACCAAAATCAGTGAAATAGTTGGTGATGTGTGTGTGTGTGTGTGTGTGTGTGTGAGAGAGAGAGCTGGGTAACGTGCAAAGCATGTTTCATCGACTTCCAGCAGATGGCAGCAGACTCCAACAAAACTGATAAAATAAAGACACACACACACACACACACACACACACACACACACGCACACACACACACACACACACACACACACACGCACACACATACACACACACACACACACATATTAAAAATAAAAGAAAATGACAAAATAAATTTCAAATATATTTTTTGCTCGCATGTTGATGAGTTTGTGTTTGACAAAGAAATCATGACTCGAGCTGTGTCAGCAGGTGAGGCTGAAACTACAGACAGGAAGAAGATTAGTGTGCTTTCAAAATAAAATGTGTAATCTGTAAATGGACCTATAATTTAAGGCTCTGGGATTCAGACAGTAAAATGTCACCACATTTTAATCCATCTACCTGAATGTCAACATGTCTCGTGTCCTCTAAAACACCAGTGATGTTTTGCTTCTTGTGGGCTCTTGAATCAAACACAGTGAGCTGCACAACTTGTTTGCATATCTTCTGAAGTCTGCAACCCTCTTTCACCTCGTAGATAAATATCTTTCTTACTCAAAAGATGTCAGTGATTGACTTTTTTCTTTTATTATTATTATATTTATTTTTCTTACTTTGGTCTGTTGAAGAGCCCTGAGAGACCTGAGAGCAGCAGAGAACGTTGATAGAGAGAGAACTCAGTATCTACGGTTTCAGTCAAGCTTTTAATTGAACTTTATTTATTTACTTTGTTTATCTATTTATAGGCCTGTGTTTTAATCTCTTTCATTGGGCTCTATTTTCTTTACTTTGTCTATTTATTGATACGTTTTAATCTGTTTTATTATTTGGTGCATCATTTCTTTGTTTTAAGTTTTAATCTTTTTCTAAAGTTGTCTCTGGTGTTTCCTCAAACTGATCAGAACCTCAGTTCTTATTTTTATTTTTAGTGTTGTCATTGTTTTATTGATTACAGAGTTATTTATTACTTTATGTGTGGATGGAGGAGGGGTATTGTTTTATTTTGTGAAGCACTTTGTGTTGTTCTGTTGTGTTATGTGTTGTGTTGTGAGTGAGTGAGTGTGTGTGTGTGTGAGTGTGTGTGTGTGTGTGTGTGCATGTGTGTGTGTGTGTGTGCGTGTGTGTGTGTGTGTGTGTGTGTGTGAGACATAGGCTGTGTGAGCCTGGGATAACTCATTACTTCATTTCATGGTTCTGTGGCACTGCAAACATGCATTAACTGACTTTAACTCAATTAGAACTGCAAAGATTAGTCGATTAATTGTTTAGTTGTCAATTTAATTAAATTAATTGGAAACTATTTTGAGAATAAATTAATAGTTTTGAGTCATTTTGTAAGAAAAATGTCCAAAAAAAGTATCTAAGCTTCCTAAATGTGAATATTTTCTGATTTTCTTTGTCCTCTGTGGACAGTAGAGGACGTCACCATGAAATGGAATGTGTGTATGAACAGTGCTATACAAATGAAGCCTGATTAACAGACTGATTTTTGATTTATCACCCTGACACGAACAAAAAAATACGGAAGGTTTTCAGTTAATTTTTCAGTTTGTTACGGTTAGAACCTGTGCTTTTATTTTGGTAACAGCCAGCCGGATGACGTATGCTCGTTCCCGTTGCCTTGACACCGCAGTGACCGTGTCAGAGTCAGGAAACGAGCCGAGCCGTGCCGTGCCGTCACTGCCGTGCCGCGGCTGCAGTTCAACAGAGAGAGAGAGAGAGAGCTCGACCCGGTGTCTGCGCACACACAGAGAGAGAGAAGGCAGCTTTTACCCGAGGATGGACGGACGTCTGAAGAGGACGTAAATCACCGCAGACGAACAGAGTTCAGGCGGGAATCCACCGGAACCGACCGTTAGGGGTGAAGACGGACCTGTCATGGTGTCCCGGTGATTCTGTGCAGGTAGACGTTAGCAGGTAGGCTAGGCTAGGAGGGAGCTAGCTTTAGGTAGCTAACAGCAGCAGCAGCAGCAGCTACTAACTACCTGACAAGTTAGTCTGGATGAACTGTTGCCCCGGCACGGCTCATTTTTTACCCCGCTGATCACAAACTGCCCCATGTGAACCGCCCTTTTTATTGTCCTCAAGGAGAAACTAGTGTCCGCCGGTGCTGGACGGTTGATTGACAGCCTGTCACAGCGGCTTTTCCAGATGTGGAGTCGGCACTAAAGTTAGCTCGCCACAGCCCGCAGGACTGGCTACCGACCGACCGACCGACCCGGGAATGGCTGGCTGCGGACAAACTCTCAAGTGGACTCTCAACAACTCGACAAACTGCATCAACCGACGAGCGATGAATTTCATTCTGGCAGCGAGGTGTCACTGAAGTCGACACCAGCCCGAACTGACACGTTGCTAGCCGAGGCTAAAGTGAAGTTACCGAGAGGAGAGGATTCAGCGGGCTGCACGAGGAGTGCGTTTAACGGGGTTTAATCCGTGAGACATGAAGAGGACGGAGAATAAGAACAAGAGGAAACTCTGTAACATGGAGCAGCATCAGAGCGGCGGGGAGGAGAAAGATGCGGTGAGTAAGCACGCGACTGTGTTACAGAAAAGATGAACACCGGACAAGTTGGTGTCCTTGAGCCAGGATGAGCCTGTCAGCCCACGCACAGGGCGACAAAATACATGAAGTGTGTGTTTTAGAAATCACGCCTGATTCAGAAATCTCTGAATTCACGCTGATTTGACTCATTTAACGTGCTCAGATTTTTACTGTTCATCCAAAATCATGTGTTCACTGTGACACTGCAATGCAGAGCATGCAGAGCGAGGCTGGACTTTGATTTATACCTGATACAAAGTGACACCAGGAGTGTGCTCATAACACTGTCTCACAATCTCATGAAGCAGACTGCGACAGACAGTCTTCATCATGATTGTGTGTGTTATTGAGCTGATGATGGTGAACTCTCATGCAGCCCGCCTGGATCCCGTCTGGGATCAGTACAGTGTGTTTGGGTGTTCTGTCAGTGAGCTCTGATCTGTGAGCAGATTTGTGGTGTTAACGCTGCAGTGTTCAGACTGGAACTGTCAGTCAGCAGCAAAAGTGACCACATGAAGTGTTTTTATACTCAGTCATTGTGGACAGGTGTATGACTGTGTGTGTGTGTGTGTGTGTGTGTGTGTGTGTGACATAGGCTGTGTGAGCCTGGGATAACTCATTACTTCATTTCATGGTTCTGTGGCATTGCAAACATGCATTAACTGACTTTAACTGAATTAAAACTGCAACGATTAGTCGATTAATTGATTAGTTGTCAATTAAATTAAACGGAAACTGTTTTGATAATAAATTAATAGTTTTGAGTGAATTTTATGTGAATATTTTCTGATTTCCTTCGTCCTCTGTGGACAGTAGAGCACGTCACCGTGAGCTTTGGGAAACATTTCTCACTATTCACTCATCAGTGCAGTGTGTAGTACAGTAGGTCTGAAAAGGATAATATGAAAGTAACTGTATTAAAACAAATGATCTCTGTCGTAGTAACGTGTCTGTGAATTATTAAAAAGGGAAGCTGCAGGAACATAATGATCACAGACGGATGAACAGGCAGCATGCAGCATCGATAAGAACGAAGAAGTTTACTGTGATGATGAAAACAAACCGACAGTGTGAGTCTCTGAAAACAACCTGAAACATGAACGAGTTAAATATCTTTATAGGATTTGAGTGTTTTTGTGGATCCAGGAGTTGAAATAAAAATCTGAAGTATGAAGACGACAGATTTGGAAGATTGAGCTGCCTCGTAGATATAAAGTATTCTGAGTATGTTTGATATTAAGTTTGGCAGTTTTGTTTCATTCACTCATTAACTGTGATATGAAAATTCATTTGGAACTTGCTCGAGTTATGTCAGGTTTAGCCGACCTGATGTTTCTGTCTGTTCCGATGGTTCCTGTCAGATTAGGAGATTAAAGAGTCGTGAGTTTTTACTGTGTCGTGGCCGAGAGACATCACAGACTACACCAATGGACTGACCAATCATTGCATTGTACACAAACAGTGTGTGTGTGTGTGTGTGTGTGTGTCATAGTGGCCGCTTGCGTTAAAACCTAAAACATCATTCCTCTTTTGTTTGGCCGTTTTTTACGACGTGTTCTGTGCTGGAAAACATCATGGAGGGCCAAAAGATTTGGAAATGCTCGTCTTTTTGTTGGGACATCGGTTCTCGTCCACTATGACTCACTGTAACAGTTAAACTGAACAGATCATATACTGTACGTCTGCCAGCTCGGCCTGTGATCGGGCTGATATCCTGCAGCCTGACCTGGCATTAGGTTGTCCATGACAGTGGACGTCATGGCTGCTTAACTCATCGATGTGCTGTAATGCAGACTAGATTCTTTGAGTTATTCTGTGATTTAAGTCTCGTCTGTATCGAGGAATCTGACAGACTCCGGCGGCGTGAAGAAGCCGGCGTCATGTTTTATAGAAGCTCTTCATTTCTCTTGATCTGTAAAGATTCAGATTTTATGAGTCTTAACACGAACGAGGTCCTTTCCAACAATAAAAAGCTGCTTCCAAACATGAAGTCATGGCTGTAGCTTGGAGTTTCACGTTTCTGGATGAAGTCATGTTCCTCGACCTTCAGACGTTTGACTTGACAGACTCGTGTCATGTGATAGTGCCGCACCTCCCTGCCGTTTGGGACTTCGTGAGGCAGAATGTAGTCCGGTTGATACATTTGTCTTTTAACCTTTTCCAGTGGTTTTAGTGTCAGCGTTTGTCCTCAGATCAACTTCGAGTCCGACGTGTTGAGTTCAGAGCTGCTGCTGCTGTTTTCTGTGTTTTCGTGCCAAACGGTGTGAAATGGAGGAGCAGACGGGGTGTTTTCATCCACTGTGACTTATCTATGTATTGCTTACACTTTGGAATGCTGGGTAATGAATCATGTCCCTGTTATGGCGCTGTAATGCTTCCAGGGACCGTCTGCTTGAAACTCTGCTGTGTCCAGTTATGTGTAAAAGGCCTAACAGCAGGATTAAAGCTACACTGCTGATCAATCTTCTGATTATGTTGGTAATCAAACCTCCTCAGAGTCGTCCTCACATGTGTGTCTTTGTCCAAAAGCAGCTAATCCTCCCTTTACAAGCTGGAAACAGACAATGACTGGCTCAGGACTGAAACTATGAATCAGCTGTGTGTTGTTGTTGATCCGTTTTATGTCATTTGACTGATTGTTTTGGCACAAACATCTTGACTTTAATTCATTTGTACTGCATCTGACTGGTCGGACACGTGTAACACACACTCTGGTGTGTGTGTAGATACAAAGATCAGCTGTGATCAAAGCCCGTCCTCTTCAGACTGTCAGTGTCAACATGAGCAGCAGGTTTTAGCTGGTTGCACTTTCAGCATTGGGCAATGAATGATGTCATTGTCATTTCCTCATTTCCTGTGTTTAATACATGGCCAAGGATAGAGCGTGATAGAGCACACACACACACACACACACACACACACACACACACACACACACTCAAACATCCTCTGCAATCAAAGAATCCGTCAGCTGTTTCTGTCCAGGGACCCTTTGTTTCCTGACAGTCGGAGAACTTTACTCGTAACCTGATTGAAACTGTAGTTGGACTCAAATGATCAGGACAGGATGGGACAGGACCAGACCAGACCAAACAAAACCAGACCAGACCAAACAAAACCAGACCAGACAGGACCAGACCAGACCAAACAGGACCAGACCAGACCAAACAAAACCAGACCAGACAGGACCAGACCAGACCAAACAAAACCAGACCAGACCAAACAAAACCAGACCAGACAGGACCAGACCAGACCAAACAGGACCAGACCAGACCAAACAAAACCAGACCAGACAGGACCAGACCAGACCAAACAGGACCAGACCAGACAAAACCAGACCAGACCAAACAGGACCAGACAGGACCAGACCAAACAGGACCAGACAGGACCAGACCAGACCAGACCAAACAAAACCAGACCAGACAGGACCAGACAGAACAGGACCAGACCGGACCAGACGGGACTGGACCGGACAGCATCGTTTGTTTGTTTCAGTATATTCTCCAAACTATTATAACCAAGACCAAACTTTCCACATGTGCTCCTCTATATTTAATTTAGATATATTCAACAGCATCATTTTTTGTTTTTGTTTATTTTTTGGACAAATGATCCATTTCTGCGTTAACACATTTTAAAAGTATAAAAATTAGAGCGGCACAGTTTATTAAGTTCAGTTCAATATGTAAAAAATGTATTCAGAATGTCAATTCATCGTGATTTTAATTGTTTTTTCAGAGCAAATGAAAATTATGATGCAGGAATAATCATTCACACCAATCTTGAACCATTTCACAGTCATAAAATCTGTCAGAATAACTGCAGTGTGATTTTATTTTTACCATACCAGTATGTTTTAAATGTTGTCTTTGCAAAACTTATTCTAAAAATGACAAATGAAAGATTCCTGTAATTTCAACCATTTTTCAGAACAGACTTATCTGAACATGTCGGAGAAATAATAAATAAAAATAGTTTGGCATTCTGGTTTCTTTTATCTTCATCTATAAATCTTTGTCTCTCGTCGTTCTGTATTTTTGGAGTTGAGTAAAAACAAACTCTCTCTGCACGGATGCGTCAGGATCTTGATACCTCCTGATGAAAACTCGACTTCTCCGTCTGAAAGTTGCAGTAGCTTGTTAAAAACGTCTCCCTTCACAGCTTCCTGCCAGCTGATTGGCCGATGGACCTTTCCAGTCTGGTATTTGACTGTGGTCCTGACCCATCCTGTTTTTACTGGTCATGTGATCTGTGGCATGGTTAACTGGGAGTACAGTCCCGTGCACACTGTAAACAGTCAGTGTTCCTGCAGTGGCATTTATTAGCGCTGTGTGAACAGACCGCTCGCGTCACGTTCTTCATTGTTTACTCTGAACGTTTGCTGCGTGGTCAGATCAAAGTCAGCACTGATCCAGAGCCAGCCTCTCCTCAACCGAAGCTTCGTCTTTGTTGAACTTATTTGGATGTTCATTTGCATCGTCCTGCTTTCAGCTTCAGTCTTTGTACGCTCACTCGTGTTTGTTCTTTTTCTTATTGGTCCTTCCCTTCTTTCTTCTTTCTTCATGAGGCAGTTTCCTCGAGGTTAGGGTCGAGTGTTTAACCTCTTAGTCTTCTTCTAGTCTCGTATTAAAGGTTGCCTGATTGAAATCTTAGAAAAACGTGTTTAGGAATGTAAGTTGGGTATTGAAAAATGTGTAGTTTAGGGGTTAGCGGTAAAGGCTAAATTCCACTGGGCATGGATTCGACACGGTACGTGTGCGCATGGCTGCCAGAGGAAATAGTGGCCGTTCTAGTCAATGTATCAAACCCCACCACCAAGTGGCAAACTGCTGATCATAAAACATATTTACATATTTAGAATCTCAGCAAGTTAACAAAGTATGGTGGGCAAAACGCTCCTAATGGGGTTTGAAGTCGCCTGGAGAACAAACCAAAACAGCGTCGCCGTGATGTGACGGAGACGTGCCCGCTGGGTTTCGCAGTAACAGTGGTGTAATGATGGTTAACATTTTGAGTGATACTCAGCTGTAGTTTAGACATAAACATCCTGAATTTGTTCTTTTTGTATTGAGTGTTTACATCAGTCTATGCTCCCTCCAAAGCCACCATTTGGTGATACATTTTGGTGATATCAGTGTTTACTTTCTTTACCTGTAGTCGACACAGGTTAGCAGGTGTAGAGCTCCAAACACACAAGGTGGTTCACACCTTAGCACAGTGGTTTGTTCTCTGAGTATATTGATAATTAAAGATGGATGATAATCTGTCACAGACAGATTCTGTTGTTCTCAGCTGAAGCCCCCCACAGCAGGATCAGGCTAATTAGGAAGGACGTGAAGTCGACTGAACCTTACAGCGGATTAACTGTACTGTACAGTGGAGTGAGAGCAGGGAGGGAGGACTCGTGTGGAAATGTACTACAGAAAGCTTGTAGAGTGGTGACTGAGGAGAAAGCTTGGCAGTATTTCAGATTTCTTTGTTTTAGATGAAATATGGTTTGGAAATGTCTCTGCTTTTAATTTACGAACAATTGACCTTTTCGGGGGCATTGTGATGAGGAGTGTATCACCGATCTTTGAGCTCCGTTACCTCAGTGTAACAAACAAAAGGAGGAAAACAGCTGAGGGATGAAAACAAATCAGACTGAAGCTAAAATCTCTGTTATTTTCTTGCAGTGGACGTTCCCATCAGAGAAACCTAAGATGGTTGACGGGATGACTGTAACACTGAGGGAGCAGGCGGTCTGACCAGCGCTCTCTAAACATTTCATATTTTCTACAGCAGCTCAACATTTATTTGGCTTTGCAGTTTACGTGATCAGTGCTGCCTCCTGCATTCGTTGGATTCCAGCCGGAGCTCAGAGGGTTTAAGTGACCGGGCTGGAGGCCGTGTTAGTCCAGATTTAGGTCCGTTTGTTCTGCTGTGCTGATCACATCCTCTCTATCTGAACACCAGAACAAGTCATGATTACTGTCATGGTCGACAAATTAGTCGCAGGCTCTGTGCGACGGTGTGAATCCCCCCCCAGGATATCCAGCACAAACAGGACGGACATGTTTGGCTTTAAGCTCTCTGGTGGTGTGTTGTTGTGAGTCGTCTTTTTCAACATGTTTGACCTGTTTTAACAAAACTAGACGTTACATCTTAAACAACAGAAAGGAGAAGCCCCTCGTGATGACTGATGTAACCTCAAACCGTGGTTTTGCTTGAAGTGGTGAAGTTAGCAGAAGCACTAAAGTGGACGTTTTTGTTACATGCCCATATGATCGCTTGTGTTTTGTTTGGGAGACGATGCCTAGCAGAGGCTGTCAGCTGAGTTTCTCCCCGTCATTTTGGTATGCTACATGTTTGGATTGATGCTTCCTAGCAGACGCATTGATCGTCTGTACTGCACACATCTCACGCTGAATAATGATCATACTCCAGGTTTATATTCGTTTAACACTTATTTTTCTTTGAATTTGCAACATGATCTACACTTTATTCTTTGTCACAACTATTCCACAAGTTTGAACAGATCTACATCTGTTTTTTTAAGATAAACTTCTCAGTCTGTTCATTGTTTCATCAACATTTTATTTTAAAAAAGCGAGAACATTAATTGCTGTTCATGCTGTTTGATTTGTATGAGGTTTAAAATGCTCTTTAAATATGCAGATCTCTAATTATGAATCATTTTTCATAATCTGAGAGTCCATTAAGGGATCATAGTACCATTTTGAATCTAATGAGTTGTGCAGCACCCCCAGGTCAAAACAGAAGATGTATTCATGTAGGTGGAAACAGTTATTAATGTGTTAATGTGGCTCTGTCTTTAAGGCTGCCGATGTCTTTGATTTGTGATCACTTTGTTATTCAAATCATGATCTGGTCATTTTAGATTGAACATATTTAATAAAAGAAATGACGTCAGGACTGAACATCAGATATCAGCTGTAGTATTTAAACATTTCAAACCTCACTTCAGTTTCCTGAAGTCTCTTTCCAACAGTAGCCTCGGCTCTTCACTCTTCATTAGCTATGTGTTGGGTTAACCATTAAACCGGCTCCCCTCCCTTACAATGATGTGGAAGAGTGATTTCCTTCACCCATCCGTTAACCCTCTACGAGCCATCAGAGCGCAGCTGAGGAGCCGTTGAGCCAGAACGACCTCTGGGAGTCCCGGCTGAGACTCGCCCCAGCGCCTCGCGAAGCCAGGCGGCTGATTGATGGAGCTAAAACGGTTAATGGGGGAGACACAGATGCAGGAGGGTGAATGACATTAATTATGAAGCTCTCATTAAGCAGAATTATAACCTGGAAGGCTCCCATACATCATCGCATATAAATGGCGTTTATTACTGTGCAGCCTCCGATTATCATGAAGCCATCTGTGATGAGCGATGAGGAGGAATGAAACCACACACACACACGAGGAGACAAAGCATGAATATGTGCGTGTGTGTGTTTTCTGTTCACCTTCCTCACCTGTTTCAGTCTGTATAAAGTTTAGCCTCCGGCCTTCATGACCTCTGCTGTCTCTCTCTTTACCAGCAGCTTCTCACATGCAGCTTTAAGTTCATCTTCAGTCTGTTAAATCCTGAAGAGGCCAGATTCAGAGCTGCTTTGTAGCTTCCAGCATCCTTAATGAAGAAAATCCATCACTCTGCCTGCTTAGTGCTGCATGATGCCTCTCTGTTTCAGCTCTCTCCCTCCCCCTCCGTCATTTCACACCGTGCTGAATGCCACATCACTCTGTGGAAACCTTCACTGGATGTTCCTCGTCCTCCCCCTCTCGTTGTCTTTATTCCATCACCTCCCCCTGGTGCTCCCTTCTTTCTTCCATGCCTCCTGCTGTCCTGTAGCCATGGGCTCTGTTTACACCTGGTATTAAACACGCATCTCCACTTATGATCGGATCTCACTTCCCCGCTCTGTACGCAAATAAACACGTACATCA
The DNA here is from genome assembly GCA_033000465.1 of Sciaenops ocellatus. NCBI lineage: Eukaryota > Metazoa > Chordata > Actinopteri > Sciaenidae > Sciaenops > Sciaenops ocellatus. The sequence goes on from CP136882.1 coordinate 2,667,109, forward strand.
TCATCAGGTTACAAAGACTGAAGGCAACAGCAGCAGCAGCAGCTGACACGCAGCGACAAACATGCTCAGACACACACTGTTCTTTATTCAAAGAAAGACTTTGTATTGACAGAAAGAAACATTAAATGTTGCATTTCATGTCGAATTTACAGGAAGAATTTGTTGCAGCCATTTTAGCAACGTCTCCACCCAACAACACTCAAAGTTTCAGATTTTTTTTAAGCCAGTCTGGGAATGTTGTAGTAACTCGTTCATTGGTGAGTTCAGTTGAAACAGGCGGTGCGTTCACAAACATCTGCTGCTTATTGTGTCAGGTAAGAGAGCCCAAACATGTCATTTGCATTACAGTGAGCCAAATGGAAATTAGGACGTGTCATGTACACACAGCTAAAAGAATGTGGTCACATTCAGACCAGAACACCTCGGGATATGATCTGAGACACACCTGTACAGGATGCGTGTTAGTGCTAGGTATAAACACAACCATACAGTCCATCACAACATCCTGTATTTTTTTAATCAACAATAAATGTCCAATAATGAAGATTTACTTCAGGTAAACACCAAATGGAGTTAAGGAGTGGAGCAGCACGCCTCCTGTGCTCCTCGGTGCTGTGCTCAGATAAAATAATGAACTCAGATGGAGCCTCGATGATAGTGTTTGAATGTTACTGATGCGCCTAACTTTCCCCTGAAAACACACACACACACTTCATGTTGGGAATGTAAACAGGACAGAGTTGTTCTCACTCACAAGTATTTACACATCCAGTTTATGTGGGAAGTATTTGAACAAACTAATCCAGAGTTCAGTCTCTGAAACAAAAACTTTTATGTCCAGAATTTGGACAATAAAATGTCTAAACTATAAACACGTCAGACTGTTGATGATTCTCTAACTTTATCTGTAACGTTTGTTCATGCAGAGATGAAATGAATACATCTAAACTCTGCAGGACGCACTGAGTTTTCTGAACCTGCATTCAATGTTAATGTCCAACATCAGACTCAGGAGTTTGTTTTGTTGTGTCCCCTGAAGCCTGTGTGTGTGTGTGTGTGTGTGTGTGTGTGTGTGTGTGTGTGTGTGTGTGTGTGTGTGTGTGTGTGTGTGTGTGTGTGTGTGTGTGTGTGTGTGTGTGTGTGTGTGTGTTGGCTTATGTAGTTCCCTGTGGGTGATTAGTGGTGTGTTAGCCCACAGTGTGTAAGGTCAGGACAGATGGAGGGAAGCTGGAATGTTACAAGCAGAAACCTGCAGGCTTCATCCTGACAGCTGCTGTTTGAGAGAAAGGGAACACTCCAGACGGCTGCAGCCGATGTTTATTTCATTACCGTCAGTCTTTACCTGTTGTCCTGATCCATTTAAGATAATGTATGTTTCCACAGCACTGATTGTGTGTGTACAGCAACATGCCACATTTATCAAAGCTACGCGTCCTGCAGAGGTTTGAACGTTTAAAGCCGACAGCATGCTCACAGGTTAAACTGTTGAACTGACTCAGTAATCACTGAGACCCTCTGCTTGGTTTACACAGTTTGCAGCAGTTTGTTGGATGTGTTCACATGCAGTTGTTCACTCCTGTGCTGGTCTCAGTGCAGTTTTCCCTCCTGATGGTCAGAGAAGGAAACAAATGCTAAAATCAAACCACCTGATCAGACAACAAGGTCAGCATCGCCGTGGCGATGGAGGTGTTGTGACTACAGCACAGATGGTGGCTTCATCACGATGTTAAATATAGCAGCTGTAAATTATATCCAACGAGCAACAACTACAGAGCAACAGACCAAAATCACCTGAGGATGAATCATAAACTAATACATAAACTTCTCTTTATATTATAGGTTGTGTTTGAGTCGTGTGTTTTATGCATACGTTCTGCACACGAGTGACTGACATGAATCAAACTGATCTTTTGACCCGATCATCTGTTGCTCCATCTGCATGTTGACTCATGGGTGGTCCTGACCCAGACCAGGGACTTGATAAGATTTTATTGATGCCAATGTCCCCTTTTGATTCCTCACGAGTGTTCAGTGTGGAAAAAACGTTGTTGAGTTGAGCTGACTGTAGCAGCAGTCTGTTTGTCTTCATCTGAAATGAAATATCTGTCCATCATAAACTGTATCTCACAGAGAGGTCGACCAATCAGCTGCATCAGACAGGGGGTTCTTTGCTCGCCTCACTTCCTTCACTGAGAGCTTTTAAGGTTCTGGTCTGAGGCCAGCTCGTCATCGCCTCTGCCCCTGTTTCATGTCACAGTGATCTCACTGTTTACACACAAGCTGAGTCAACACGAGCTGTTTGAGTGGGTGTGACAGGTTTTTACAGCATGTCGATGTGTCGTGCTAGAGTGTAAATCAAACACGCGTGAGCTGTGTCGTGCATGTATGTGCGTGTACATGTTTGTTGAGGTCGCTGTGGCCGTCCCTCCCGTCCTGATTGGGGGGTTATTAACCTTTGGGCTGTGGCCAGCAAAGGAGCTTCCAACAAAACATCCTGCTTCCTCCGGCTCGGCTCGGCTCGGCGCAGCAGCTAACTAATGGAGCACAAACACAGCACTGAAAGGCTGAAACAATCACAAACATGGACGCTGATCCACCCAAACCTCCAGAGAATGGACCGACCGCTCACTTTTCTGCCTAGTTACAGATTTTCTATTTTAGTCTTCACTTCATCTGTTTTTTTTAAAGAGGCATTTACAGGTGGCAGTTTTTGTCCAAGCTTCAAAGTGTCTTTGTCATCATACACCCAGAATCATTTGACAGCTGTAGTTCAGGTGTCGGGTGGAGAAAGAAGAGCCCTTCATTTTGGCTTTTGTGTCGTCCTGTGAAGTCATGGACAGTTCAGAGTCGGTCACAATGTCAGAGTGGATGTGAGTCATGCAGACAGTAGCAGTTAAATCCTGTGCATTATTATATTTACATTTATATTTCCATCATGTGTATTGATCTGTATTAATGTCCTCAAGAGACTCACAGTCAGAGATAGGGTTGCAAAAGGGTGGAAAGTTTCCATTAAATTAAAAAAATGTGTGTGGTCCAGGTACAGAAATCACCTGTGCAGGTAGGTTTAAGTTCACTGTTAAAGGACCAATTTTGCAGCCCTAGTTAGAGATATGAAAGGGTCTGCTACCTCGGTATGAATGGTACAACCAAACAACCAAACACCAACAGATTTATATCATCTGATAATATGTCACCACACTGAGTCAGCATGATGGAAATATAGATTTAGATTCAGAATTCACGGATTTGTTGTGCGAAAAGAAAACAGACTTCTTTTTGTGCTACAAATGCAACAAATAATTATTTATTAACCGTCACTGTGGAGTCCTGGTGTGTTGGCTGTGTAGATTATTATTATTACTGGGAATCTAAATGATGATGTGTGTGCGTCATAATCTTGTACAACCATCACAGTATTAAACAAATTCATCAAATATATGCATATATACAGCTGTCACAGTCTCAGATTTGATCAGGTATGATGCATGAAAAACTCTTTGAGGTTCTTCAGGTGGTCATAAAAACCATCTCAGCTTCATTTTTCACTCTCACCGCGGTGCTTTCAACAGAAACCTCCTCTCTTCTCCGAGCGCTCCCCCGGCCTTGTGATTATAGTTTATTTCAGCAGAGTCAATCTGGGCCTGCAGATTTAAGTGAGCTCAAACGTGTGATTATGTCACACACTCACACGCCCACACACGGCTGTGACACGCCCGGGATTAAAGCCTCAGAGTTCAGATATCAGTTTAATCCTCAGAGGATTAAACACGAGAGCGGCAAAGAGCAGGACGGCGAGCTACGATACAGAGGTTTTTATTCAGCTCAGTTCAGACACGCCACACGCCGAGACCTGTCACTGACATGTTACGTGTTAGATGGAGAGCAGGTGTAGCTGCAGCAATGACTCACATGAACAGATAAAGAGTCTCACACACAGGTGAAATGTCTGTGTAGATATGTGTGTGTGTGTGTGTGTGTGTGTGTGTGTGTGTGTGTGTAGGCTAAACTTGCTAAATCTGAAACTGTAAATTGACGACGTGCATCTTAGTTTCTTAAAGGTTGTGTGTCACACGCTGAGTGAAAGTATTCTGTACACACACATGAAACACTGCGGTTGTGATTTGGCTAACAGGTGAACAGCTTTACTCTGACACTGTGGGTCCAACTAAACAAACAAAGGGTGCCAACACCCGTGAGCACGATTAACTCATTGTTTTCTAAAAGCTTCCTTTTCCTCCTCGTCCACACCAAAAAAAACGTGACGTTCATCTTTTCTGGAGATCATTTAAAAAAAGATTTCACATGGTGAATATGTGTTGTTAGATATATTTAATTCAGTGAATAGATACAGAGATCCGATTTTCTTTATTCTGTCCTCAATGATCTGCAACATTTCCTGCAATGGCCAGTTACAACCAGCGACTTTAAAGGTCCAGTGTGTCAGATTTAGGGAGCTCTATTTACAGATTATAATATTCATTTTCATTAGGGGCGGCATGGTGGTGCAGTGGTTAGCACTATCACCTTGAACCCTGGCCTTTCTGTGTGGAGTTTGCATGTTCTCCCCGTGTCTGCGTGGGTTCTCTCAGAGTACTCCGGCTTCCTCCCACAGAGTGTGAATGGCTGTCTGTCTCTATGTGCTCTGTGATGAGCTGGCAACTTGTCCAGGGCAGACCCCGCCTCTTACCCAAAGTCAGCTGGGATAGGCCCCACCGTGACCCTGATGAGAGGTTACAGAAGATGGATGGATGTTTTCATTAGTGATTAATCACCTAAGAATAAGAGTTGCTATGTCTTTGTTACCTTAGAATGAGACTTTTTTTGACCACCATAGTTTCTCCTTCAAGCTCTGAAGTAGAAGGTGAGGCGAGGGGTTTGTAATAAGCTTGATTCCACTAAATCTGGCAGACTGGACCTTTAAAAAAGAAACCGCAGATGGATGACAATGTTCTATTGTCTCACTCTGTGTATCATCAGATCACCCAGCTTAGTTTTTAATGTAGCTGGCTTAACGTGGACGTGCTCTTAAATGCCACACCGGCCGTGATGCGTCACAGCACGTATCATGTTGCTGCGTATCTTGTAGCACAAACCTGACCTGAAATACACGAACACACGACGTGTTGATCCGTGGAGACGTTCTGATCAGCTCTTGCTGTTGGATCCTGATGTGTTGCTGTGCATCAACTTGTGATGACACGCATTAAGGCGCTGCCAGCGTGCAGGCGTACATAAAGAACAATAAGGGTGGTGGTGTGTGTTATACAGCCACAGTTCCTGATCGTGCTGATCGTAAACATTTATGAGCGCCATGGCATCACAAAACTAGCTGCTCTGCACGGTCTGTAACTTTTATTGATTTACTGCAGTGATCTCATAAAAAAGGAGTGTTCACATCAGAGAGGCGGCCAGCTGACGGAGCGTCGATCGGTCGGAGAAACAAGCTGTAAAAAATAACTTCAGTAAATTAAAGTTTGAGAGTCTGAGGCTCTGCTGCTGCTCAGGAAGATTAGTCAGAGCTCCAAAACTGGTGCAGTGTGCTTTCTCTTCCTGTCTCACACACACACACACACACACACACACACACACACACACACACACAAAACAATGGGCTCACACAAACACAAACACACCCACCCAAGAGAGCAGCATTCAGTCTTGGAGTATAGCCCGTGACTCAGGTGGAGGTTCTGGCAGCGCTGCAGCTGCTCAGGTGGGATTGTACTGCAGACATATAATGACATTACCATCCTGTGTGTGTGTGTGTGTGTGTGTGTGTGTGTGTGTGTGTGTGTGTGTGCGCGCCTGTAATATGAAAATATAGATGTGGTATCAGAGCAGCAGATAGTCACTATAAAAAGAATCAGTTTGGGATCAGGGAAACATGATCAGGACATCCTGTTTTGGAGGAAACGGTGTTTGTCGGACTCTTGTATCGTGTTTGGTGAAGGAAGCAGTGGCTCAGTCTGCAGGCGGCGAACGGCGTGCGGACGGCAGGTCGGTGGATCAGGCGCTAAACGACACCGAGGGACACCGTGTGCATCCTGTCCCTCCAGATTCCAGCAGGTGTTCGGATCATTTCTTCCTCCAGCTCGTGTTCTCGTCTCAGTTTTTGTTTTTTTGTCACTGCAGCCGGTCATGGAGGAATGTTAGCAGCAGGCTAACAGCTGTGTCGAGGTGTCGAGGAGCCGGTAGATGCTGAATTCATTCCTCCATATTAATGTTTGTTTTCACATTCATTGCATTTGTCAACGAGCGACACTCTCTGCAGGATTCAGTGTGAATGAATGCAGCTGAAGTCACGCTTCATCCTCTCTGCTCTTGTGACACTCGACAGATTTTTGGTGTCACCCTGCAGCCGTCTGCAGCCCGAACACAGTGACGTGACGTGTGTGTTGTCTCTGACATCTCTTAAACATTATGTTGTCATGGTAACACTATGGTTTGAATGTATGTTTTGTAACTTGTAATCAACGCAGGAAGTGAAGCCAAAAGCTGCAGTTCCTCTTGTCGTCCACTTGAGGCTGGCTCCAGAAGTGAGTCAGTCTCCATAAGTCCCCATGTTAAAATGTCCAACTTCACAGCAGAAATAAACATGTTTACAGCCTGGTACAAAAAACAGTTTTGGTCTCTATAGCTAATTTCCCCGTTCATGACAACTGTACTGAGGGTGAATTTTTATACAACTCACCTGTTCAGATTATATTAAGGCTTAAAGTTATGCAGGATTAAGAGCGTGGACGCTTTGATTGACAGTTGTGTTGTAACCAGGCTTCATTCAGCCCGCCTCAGCTCCACCCACGCTCCACCTCTTTGACCGTTTCTGGATTAGCCAGGAGGCGGCTAGCTTACGACACCTTTTATTAAATAAAACATTAACTTCCAGGGGAACGATCAAAGGTGCCATATATTTAATGTGTGTGTGCGTGTGTGCGTGTGCTTGTTGTTTGGACTCATGTACCACCTTAATAGATCATGAGTGGCGATCCATCAGGACGTGGGTGGCTTATCAACCTCGGTTAAACAATTTCCCAAAGGGGGAGACCAGGGAATTATTTATTTTTCTCCCCGACTAACTGAGCTGTGTGTGTGTGTGTTTGACAGATTAAAGTTTTATTGACCACAACGACAATCTAACCTTAAAATAACATGTGCAGCTAGCTGACGTCATCACGCGTGGACAGTGAAGGAGTCCGAACATGTCGGCAGTGAGCGTGACGTTCTGCAGCGACGTCTTTAAAAACATAATTACTGATGCAAAATAGCTTGATTATGAACGTCCCCTCAGGGATCATTACAGCTTTTATTAGACCTTAATTACAACATGTGTGTGTGTGTGTGTGTGTGTTTTCACACTGCTGTACACACTTTGCTGACACTGCCACAGTTTATGCTAATAACCTCCATGTTTGTGTTCTGGCTCAACTCTCCATCAGTTTGTTGGCTCGCCTCCTTCTAACCTCCTCTTCCTCCTCCTCCTCCTCTTCTCTCCTCCCTTCTCTCCGTCTCTCTCTCTCTCTCTCTCTCTTTCCATCTGTTTATCCTGAGTCATAGCAGAGCTGTTTGGGCTGGCTGATCACCTGCAGCCAAACACTGTGAGTGTGTGTTGCAATAAGCACTTTTCCCACAGCGGGCTGTGTTGAATTAAAAAATGGTCGACCGCTTTGTTTTATGAAAAAGTGGATTTTTTAAATTTCAGGTTTCTGTGTCGAATTCAGAATTCAGATGAGCCTCTGTTAGCAAGAAGAAGCTAACGCGATGAGACGTGCTGCCTCACACAGACAACGGTCTGTTTGGTCCCGCTTCGTCCTCGAGGCCGTTAAAATTCACTTCTTGTTATTTAACATATCAAAGTAAAGAGACAACATCCTCTCGACGGATCAAGCTTCACATACATTTTTCATCTTGTCAGAAAAACTGCGCGGTCTTTGTTTTTTGGACAACAATGGAGCTCTGTGACACAGACGCTGCGGAGACAGATAATATTTGACAACAGGATCAATTAAGTATTGATTTGGGTCTCTGAATGGTAAAAAAAAAAAAAAAAAAACTGACACCAGACTGGATCTGTTCATCTTTATAAAGCTGAATCATGTGAGGAACTAATTTTTTTTACACTAATAACATTTTAAAAAATGAGCTTTACGTGAGGCAGCAGATTAAAATCAAACTTTAATTGGAGCAGAAGTAAACGGGAAACAATTTCCAGTCAAACAACGTTAAAAAAGTCCAAACTGAAGTTAAATCAGGATAATATCTTAATGCTCGCTGTACAGAACCTAAAACCCTGACCCTCCTGCTGACCCTCCTCGACCTCTGTGGACGACCCCGGAGGTGATGGGGTTGAAGGGCTGGAGGGACCAACATGGAGACCTGTGAAAACACTCCATTAGTCTCCATGTTCGCTGATCTTTGACAGACAGCCCCGGTCCAAGAATGAAAACAGAGCGTGCTCGGTTAACCGCGCTAACCCAGCGGCCAAACCACACATTTATCCTGGCAGCCGGCGCGGCAGGACCCCTGTGGGAATAACGTAGCATGCTAGCTTTGTGTTACGTAGCTTGAGAGAGCCTGACTGTGCTTTTGGAAAAGTAATGGCTTGCCATGGCGAATTATGAAGATGGATTCCATTCCAGCAGCCGGCTGGATGCAGCGCTGGAGCTTTTATGAAAGCACTTGATTGTTGTTCTTCTGACTAGCGTGAGAGTCCGGTGTCATTAGAGCCGAAGCCAGAGCGCTTGCATAAGCTTCTGAAGATGATGATTAAAACATGTGGATGCTTCATCGATCTCACCGTGCAACTTTTTTACTGTTCTTGTTTCATGCAGAGATGGTCCAGGTTCAGGTTCAGGTCCAGGTTCAGGTCCAGGTCCAGGTGTACATCAGCAAGGTCAAATCAAGGATCAGGATGAAATTTAACGCTCATGATCTGATGTATCCCCTCACCCCTCCTTTCTTGGTGTTGGATCCAGAGGCTTTATGTCTCCAGCTATAACGCTGTGTAATCCTCAGAGTCCTGCCGTTAACGGGCTGGAAACGAGCTCTGAATGGGCCGCCCGTTCTCTCGCTCCCCACTTACCTCTGTCACTTCTTTAGAGGCCTTCTTCTTCTTCTTCTTCTTCTTCTTCTTCTTCTCTCCTGGCTCGCCGTGCTGCCAGAGTCCATGTTGTTTCTGTTCTTGAAGTCCACGTCTCCAGAGGTTACTCCGTATTTCTGCAGAAGATAAAAAAATGTTGTTTTGTTTGGATCAGATGCTGCGTTTCACATCCAGCTTCTGCAGTTTGGCCTGTCGGGCTGCCAACACGTCACAGAAGTCATGAATGCAGACACAAAGCAGTAAGGTAGAAGGATAGAAGTCCAAATGGAAGTCCAAATTCTGTTTTCAGCTTCTCAAATCTGAGTATTTTTCTGTATTTTTCGTCCTCTGTGACAGTAAAGTGAATATTTTCGTGTTGTGGATGTTTGAGTACGTCACGTTGGGCTTTGGGAAACAGCAGTCACCATTTTTAGTCCATTTTTTAGTCAATAAAATCCACTCCATGATCGGGGCAACAAACCAAAAAGCTCTTCTAGGCTGTGATTTTAAAGCGGTGCAGCTTTGATAGTGCCATTATAAAAGTGTCACAGTGGGATGATTAAAGAGGAATGCGGCCCTCTTTGAGTGTATAAATAAACTATGAAGTGTATTCAGCGTTGTCTGTGCTTCTCCAGAAATCCTCCTTTTATCTGCAGCAGAAAAGCCTTAACGAGGACACAGCTCGGGGCCGTTAACGAACCCTCTGCCCTGATTGTGTGCCTTTGAAATCCTGAGCAGACAAATTACATCATGAATAGGACGAGCATGGAGTTTATGCTAAGCTGTGTGGAGCTGTGAAAATCCAATTTGCTGGTTCCTCAACCTCTAAACAAGGAGCTGCTGAGGGGGAAGGTGTGTGTGTGTGTGTGTGTGTGTGTGTGTGTGTGTGTGTGTGTGTGTGTGTGTGTGTGTGTGTGCAGACGCCCAGGCTGATGTTCAGTGACACGGTCGTCTTTGTTTAATTCCTCTGATAGATGCTCACATCCAGTGCAGAGACTGAACATGAGACACATCTTTAAAATGGTTCCCTCCATAAACACAGCTGTTACGTGATCTCTGCCTTTGTCTGAAAGTGTGTGTCTTCAAAGTGACAGTGCAGGTTATTTCTGTGTGGTTCTATGAGGTTCTGATCCACACCAGCATTAGGGGTGGGAAAAATAATCGATTGTTCGATGCATCACGATTCTCTCTAGAACGAAGTATTTAATTTGACTTCTGCACACCTTACACACAGCGTAGGTCTTGTCCATCTTCCCATCGACCTCATAGAACCCAAAATGCTGCCATATCGCAGCTTTTAAAGAAGCTGGTGCAGGCCGTATAAGTTTCTCAGCCATTTTGTCGCCACTAAACTTTGGATGTCAACAACTCGCACATGTGTTTGGTGCGCATGCGTGTTGGCAGAGAACTGGCAGGCAGAAAGGAGAGTTCTGTAGCGCTCTGCAGCACGCAAACTAATTTAATTTTTAAAATTCCGATTATTAACTTATCTGCATCGAGACGGAATTGTTCTTCACTTCTCTAGAGAGAATCGCGATGCATCGAAGAACCGATTATTTTTCCCACCCCTAACCAGCATGAAGCTAAACAATGTCCTGCTGTGGACGGGTGCAGCAAAAAAACAGATTTTAAACACATAAATTTAGAGTATTTTTACAGCTTTATGGAAACAGAGGCGTTATATGGATCCATGCTCTCTTTAAAGCCAGCAGACTTCATTGACGGATCCAGACTAATGATAGATGCTGCAGATGGAGGTAGCGGTAACTCTCGTGTTATGTGAGGTAAATTTAGTGATTTTATGAAGGTAGTCTGGTGGATTTGGAGAGATCGATGTATCTGCTACAGTTTTCTATCAAAAAGCTTTGAAACAAACAAACCAATCGAGGCAGCGTTGGACCAGCAACTCCTGTCCTGCAAGGTAAAATTCAGTTTTTTATTTTATCAGTGAAGTCTGGTGGAGTTCAGGAGAGCACAGAGTGATATGAACACTTCCTGTCAGGATGGTCTGTCTGACATCAACATAAAGCAGTGAAACTACTCTAATTGTACGGTGCACTCAGACTGATGAATATTTCTTTTGGGCCTAAAATCTGTTTTCTTGCTGCCTCCGTCCACAGCAGGCCATCGTTCAGCTTCATGCTGCTCCTCCTGTCATCCTGTACATCGTACAGCCTCACTTAAATACTAAACTGTCACTTTAATGATCAGACAAATTCCAGGTGTCTCAGACAGGTATACACCATGACCAGGTGTATCCATCTGTCTGCTTAGTCACACACACACACACTTTGTTTAGTTGGGTGAAATCCAGACATTTAACGAGCTCCATCACTGTGACAGAGCAGCTGTATGAAAAACCATTTAACTCCTCAGCCCTCTTTATTATTCTCACTGCCTCACAGACGCTGATCTAAATGCTAATGGATGGATGGAGAGTGTGTGTGTGTGTGTGTGTGTGTGTGTGTGTGTGTGTGTGTGTGTGTGCGTTCATTCCATCATTTATTCATGAGTAACTGGTGGATTTTGAAGCTGAGGTGCAGTGTGTGTTTGATTTGTTTTTCTGTTGCACCTGATGTTTTCAGTTTTAAAGTTGTAGAAATGAAACAAACCTCAAACTGCATGATTCAACAAAATGGTTGAATGTTTAGCGTGCATTCAGACAGGGTCAGGGAAACCAACCAATCATTATTTTGCGACGTAAATTGCGAGTCGGACTCAGATTTAGAAGCTGGGTACATGAAATAAACAAAGTCAGAACACACACACAGGTAGATTATCAGAGTTTAGTCTGTGAATCCACCTGGATAGTCTCTGCCTCACAGGCTGTCTTTGGAGGTTTGACCAATCTGAGTGTCTGATTGGTTTGCGGAGTGTGACATGGGGCTCCGGTTTCCCAAAAGTTGAATCTGGCTCAACTTCTCTCCCGGACACCAGCAACGTTTTTTGCGGCAACCCCTGCGTTGTGGGCTGCCGGTGCGGAAACGCACGACCCTCCACTGAAATGAACTGAAAGACCTCCGGTTTTGCCGGTTTCCCTGATCCTGTCTGAATGCCCACTTATCCGGGTTTGGATCATAGTGGCAGCAGCTTCAGCAGGATGTTCTACACGTCCCTCTCACGGCAACATGTTTTGGGTTCTCCTGACCAGACGGATAAGTTAATCCATCCAGTGAGTTCTGGCTCTGCCCCAGGTCTCCTCCCAGTTGGATGTGCACGGTAAGGAAAGTGTCCCGGAGGCATCCTGATCAGTGCCTGAACCTCCTCAGCTGGCTCCTTTGGACATGAAGGAGCAGCAGCTCTACTCCGAGCTCCTCGTCGTAGACCTTGATTCTTCAAGATTGATTCACAGCTCCTCTCACTGATTTCAGATTAACTTATGAACGTGTATCTGAGGATTTTTCCATGAAACAAACATTTTTTAATCCACAGCTGAGCAACAGTCTTTTCTTTGGAACATAAACTAACAAAAAACTAAAGCTGTACCAGCTGACACAAACATACACAGGAACAGATACAAAGAGCAATATTTGGATTTTAAGAATTGAAATTTAATCGTCCTCCTTTCTGAGAAATGTGTTTCATATTATCCATGACAGAGCGATCAGATCATGTCTAGCTGGCGGCCAACATGGATCAGTTTCATTACATCCACAGTCCACCTAATCCCTCTCAGTTTATTTCACTTCTCATCTTTGGACTCACGGTCCCTGACAGATGATTTGATTCTTTCAACAAGCTGACGTGTGACAGAAACCTCCTCCGCCTGCATCGTCCCCTCACATCAGCATGTGTTTGTTTGAGGAGAGAAAGGAAAAATAACAATCTTTGTGGCTGTATGCCGTCCTGGCACAGACAATCTGCGAGAGCAGACAGAAGGATGAGGATGAGGATGAGGAGGAAGGTGTGACATTTCCAGCGTGACATTTTCTGAAAGCGACCCACTGTTCACAAAGAAACCTCCCTCCCTCCCTCCTGTAGCATTTTCACTCCTCATCTTTGTCTCCTCTTCCCTCTTTAATGAAGACATCCACAGCAACCGCCTTGTTATCTGGACTGCGGTCCAGCAGTTTGTTTACCTCTGCTTCCCTGATGGGACTGAGCCGGGCCGGGCCTGTGAAGGTCACCTCACACCGGGAGAGAGACGGGCTGGGAGGTCACCTGCTGAGTCTGACCTCACATTAACACGCACCTCATCCATCACTCCTCTTTAGTCTTCTGTGTGTCCTCATTTTGCTTCTTCAGGCTTCTTTCTGCCCTCTCTGCGTCTCCGTCTGTATTTCCTCTTTTACCCGCTGATCCAGCTGTAGCTTTGTTGTAACACCGGTGTAATGCATGAGTCTGTCTTCCTGTTCTAACTTCATCTATCAAACAGCAGCCGGACTGATGATGACGACGAAATGATGCTGTTGGCAGCTGTGAAATGATTTATAGGTCACAACCACAGCGACACATTTTCAGTCAAATAGAGCAGATTCATCAAAATGGAAACATACTGTGTGTAGTTTAAACAAACAGGGCTCAGGTGCAGCTCATTCGGGTGGTGCCAGTATAATTTCTCTTGACTCAAAGTATTATTAACTAATGAAACATGATGTTTAACCCAAATTAAAATAAGATAACGATGGTGGTTCATCAACATGGATGTTTTATCCCTAAAAACTAGACACACATCATGTATGATGAGCAGCCATCAGAGTGATCTCTCACTTCGTTTAAGAACTTGAACAGCATCTTCATTTTTTCATAACTGCTCTCGGTGTTGTCCAGCAGGACGATATTGTCCAATTTTATGTGTCCACTTCAGGAGAATCCAACAATGTCTACTGACCTTTAAATGTGGGCGTGTAACAAACTGCCCCACGTCAGATAAACTGAAACGTTGCGTACATTGGTCAAACGTTTTATTTGTCCATTGGCCAAATGAAGGAGTTAACCTTAACTGGCCACAGGCTGATAAAAAATGTCAACAGTTGCTGTTTCAGTCAGTAAAATCGATGTTTGCTGGCTAAAAATGAAAGTCTTGCAGAAAAAAACCTGCAGAGTTCAGGTGAAAATGAAGAAAGCTGATGTGGTGGACGTGATTTTTTTTTTTTCTTTCAGGCGTGGACCAGCTTGTGTTGACCTTTGCAGCCGCAGCATTGTTGGAGGACACAAACATGTGGGCTGTGGTGAGACTCCTCAGTATACAGGCAGATAACAGACACCAGCTCTGGTGGATATGGAAAGTTGGAGGTTTGCATTTTGCAGCCGGCCTCTCTCGGTCTCTTCCTCTTTCTGACCTCTCCCTCTCCGTCCACGATCTCACACTCTGTGTTTGGCAGCGTGAAGGTCTCTTATCTCTGCCAGCCTTGCCTCGGTGTGGGCGTATCTCAGCGCTAACTTTAGAAACCTGTGGCTACTTAATGCAGCTGTAGTTGTTGCTGTGGGTGGTTTCACAGAGAGGCTGGAGATCATTGTATTGGAGGTGGTTGAGTACTCCCCAGCTGACATGGTGCCGGGGGTTTATAGTTCAAAGATGACCTCGTTACCTGCCGTGATGTGAGCTCTGCTCTGACAGCTGCAGGACGCAGATAGAGACAGAAAATGAGCTGCAGAAACAACAAACAGCAAGATTTGAGATGCTAATACACCTCACGAATGCTGCTGTTGTCTGATGTGGCTCATTACAGCTAGGTAGGGAGTAAGTGTTTCACAGTTTGGGATATAATTGGTCTGGATTTAGAGATTGGGTTTTATTTTTAGGCCTGAAGTTTTCTAATGGAGATATCTTTTGGATGTTTGTATGCCTTTTTATACAAACAACCTCATTAGAGGACTTTAATTAGGTGAGTGCCTAATTAGACACTGTTAAACTTAATTGGTTTTAATTAGGCCCACAGATGACCTCCTCTTGTCTCATTGTCCTGTAGTGACACACACACACACACACAGTGATGATTCCTTTCAGCACAGTAACCTCTCGTGGTGGCTTCTCGTGCTCGAAGTCTCGATACTTTAATAGAAAACAGAACCTGTCCAAACATGTTAAACTTAATTTGGGCTCAAAAACAGATGACACACTTTTTAACGGGTGCTCGAGATGCCAGTTAGCTCAGCGCCTAACAACATTTTCCTCAAGTTCGTGAGTCAGTGTTTTAAGTTAGTCAGAGAATAATAAGACAAGACTGTCATATCTTCAACTGTCAAGCACATGGAAGCAAAACATCGAGTACAGGCCGACAACAAACAATAAAACCACAACACAGATTATTTTCAGTTCAAGGTGTACTCATTGTTAAAGTGCAGGCAGAGAAACAAAATGGTTCCTCTCGGAAAACCCCGAAATTCAGTCCGTATTATCCAAGATGGAAAATCCCCAAAACAAGTTCATATTCACCGCAAAGTAACGTTAGCTTAACGTTCAACCGCAGTACAACACGAGAGAATGACGTTGCAACTAAGCAGCAACCTCCATGGCTGTGAAGTGAAGTCAGTGTGGAAGTGCCAAAAGCTGCAGTTCCTCTTGTCGTCCACTTGAGGCTGGCTCCAGAAGTGAGTCAGTCTCCATAAGTCCCCATGTTAAAATGTCCAACTTGTCTGTAATGTGTCCGTAATGTGTCTGTAACGTGTCTATAATGTGTCTGTGTCCGTGATGTGGTCGGTCTTTACTGTGTTGGTCCGGTTGCCGTTAGTGACAGCACTGAGAGGCAGAGGGGAGGCTGTGTGTTACTGATTAACCTCAGACGTTGTTTCTATGCAGAGATACTCATCTCACCGGGAACACACACACACACACACACACACACACACACACACACTTCTTGCTCCAGGTCCAGATCACTATCGAGAAACAGAAATCTATTTCTCATCTGAAATCTGGAAAACTTTTATTGTCTAACGGAGAGCAGCATGTGAGGAGCGATGTGAGATCATTTTTATGAACTTTAAAGGAACGTTGAAAGAACATTTAGTCCACTCAAAGTGTTGTAAAGAAGAACTGGCTGCTCATGTTGGAGCAGATCCGCCTGGCATCATGTTAGAAATGCCAGGAGCCATTTTGGAGCCGTGTTTTCTTTACACGGACTCAGTTTTGACCTGCGGGAAACACAAATCACAGAAACATTCCTCACAGTCGTCTTTCGTGTCAGACTTCCACCACACGGAGTCTTTTGATTGAAGCTCATTAAATCATGTGGCAGGATGTGGATCATTCTTTGGACTTTTGTTTTCGTCTTTGCGTGTGGACACACAGTTTTCCACAAACCGCCACAGCTGAAGATCGGCAGCACTCGTCCTGCTTCACTTCGCACTCCTCCCTCCATCATTCAGTCCTTCACATCCATCTGTCAGAACACTGCTCTGCTTCCTCTCTGCACATTTCTCTCTTATATTCATCCCTCCCTTTTTTCCCAGAGTACCTTGTTCCAGCTTGAACACAGCTGGAACACATCAGCACTTGTATCAGCTCTGATTACCATCCACACACACACACACACACACACACACACACACACACACAGTGACGAAGCACTCCAGCCTGACAGACAGGAAGCAGATATGATGCAACGTAATCCTGCTCAGACACACATGTGATTCGACATATGATGTAACAGGCTGAGTTCGTCCGGCAACATGAGGAAGATCTGTTCATCTCCACACACACACACACACACACACACACACAGTCGTGTTCAGACCTGTATCTGCTTCAGTCTCTTCATTTCTCGGAGCTTTTTGACTCTCTCCGGTTCATTTGTTTCTCTGAGTGTTAAAAACTTCTTATATAGTTTCATATTTTTCATTAAGATCCGATCAGATCGACTTTATTGATCCACAGTGAGGAAATTCACTCGTTACAGCGGCTCACAATAAACCAGGTGGATCAGAAAAATACTCAGAAACAAATAAATGTTGGCGTCCTGGAGGCTCAGCTGGCAGAGTGAGCTCCCCGCGTACGAAAGGCTGAGTCCTTCCTGCAGCGACCCGGTTCTGACTCTGGCCTGTGGTCCACAGTGCTGTGTGTCACTGTGTACCGTGCTCCCTCTGTTAGACTGATTAGCGCCGTTAGCTCCTCCATCTCATTGTGGAGAGATCTTACATTCCCCGTGATAACAGACGGTACTCGTGGTTTGTACCGTCTTTAGATCAGCTCTGCATCCTCGTCTCCTCCTCACTTCAGCTGTATCACGAGTTTTTTTTTTAGTTTAGTTTCCACAGTGAGTTTGCTTCTTTCAGGTTAGTTTAAATAGTTTAGTTTCAGTTTTAGTTTTAGTTTTGAATTTTGGCTTCTTCGGCTGAATGATGCTCGCACATTTTTGTTTCTCTGCATGGAAAATAAAGAGCTGTGACGGCTGGATTAGATTTAGATTACAGATTTATCATTGAGCCGACATGTCATCTTGAGAAAACATGTCGGCTCAATGAAAACAACAGAAATGTAATTTATTTTGGCCTTTTTAAAGATGGAAGAACGAGTATGTTTAATTTTCCTTTCATCAGACAGTTCCTGATTTGACCTGGCTCTTTCTTGTTAAGCTGAAGTTGTTCAGCTCACATCACACTGATGAATGCTCTCAATGAATATTCACGTCGTTCCTGCACTGACAGCTCTTCAGGATCGGACAGGTGATGAATGTTGGTGTTCCTCAGTTTGTCTGCTCAGGCAGTTTCAGCTCTTTGTGCTACAGAGGTGATCCAGGCCTGCATGTGGAGCAGCAGGTCCAGACACCGACATGGATCCCTGCAGAGATCAGTGCGGCATCTGTTTTTTTAGTGTTCAGTTGGGACACACTAACGTAAACAATGCAGCGAGTCCATAATGTTCTTTCAGTCTGCTGACGCTGTAAGGATGGAGGAGACACGATGATGATTCCCAGAGGAGAAGCTGCTGGCACCGACGTGTAAATTACATTTGACACATACGTACCATCTATACTGTGTTTGTGTGGAGTCCAGGTCCAGTCCCGGTGCCGAGAGGACGGCTGGTTAAAGTCGGATCAGGAAGTCAGTCTGTAAATTCTGTTCATGACAGTTTTTGGGCAAATAATTTTTTCTTTGTCTCGTCCAGATATTTGCGGTTGAACCAGGTGTCTGTTTACAGCCTGTCAGATCACCTGACTGCTCATGTTTCCTGTCACAGTTTACTTGGTAAACACAATGTTCTGAACATCTTTCAGTCGCTGACAGAGAAATATTCAGATTCATCTACTACTCGAGTAAATCATGATTTTGTGTCAGTGCTTCTAATTCTAACCAACAGAAAGGAAACCAAAGCTACAAAAATAAGATCCACGTTGTTCCAAAGGCCACGCACTGAGATTTGCATAAAAGCAGTCAAAGTGTTTAAACTGATTTTTCACCTGGAAGTGTTACGGACACGAAACGGCGTCCTCTGGTGGCGAAGATGCCTTCGAATGTTTTTCCACTGAAAGTGCTGAATGTGAAAGTCTGTTCCGCTGTGGTTTGTTGTGCTGCTGAGGCAACACTCTTCTTCGCTGGTGGTCAGCCTACACACCCACCCACACACACACACACACACACACACACACACACACACACACGTGTGTTTCCTCACTAAACTAGCTAACAAGAACAACATACAAGCTGTGAAATCCTGCACATGGAGCTCCACACATCTATCTCCTGCACAGATTCACTCGAGGTAATTTTTCTTCAGCCGGCAGCTCATTGAATCGAGAGCGAGCACACACACTCTGGAGCCAAGAGAGTTTTTAAATCACGTTTTGGATCGTCTGGCCTCGTCTGCTGCCAGAAAAACAATACACAAGATTGATTAAGCCTCTTTAGTTTTCTTTTTTTTTGCTGTGTGGGCCTGAGCTGCTCTGCTGACGAGCACAGCTGTCTGTCCACTGCCCGTCTGTCTGTACAGGCGCTCGTATTCAACTTATTAACCTCTGTGATGCACCAACAGCCACTCATGATCTGCGTCCATTAATTAATTATCTTTGTATTGTTTGAGGGGCTCAGCTGGTTTCAGCCCGTGTGACAGATCGTAGGTGTGCACGTTACATTAATGTGTGTCGCGTGACCAAAGATGAATGTGATTCAGCGGGAACTTGAGTCCAGAGGGAAGAGACGGTTACGAAATCCTGGTTTTACTTCCCTCTGTGTCAGAGAAGAGAACATGTCGTATGTTAACACAACATTAATCCAACGTTTCAGCAGTCTGTTGGTTAACTGGTGGTTGTTTTTGTCGTCCTCGCTAACCTTTATCTCACTCTCTCTGATGTAACTTCATCTATTTGTGGGGAGTGGAGTTGGATCTGTCACTGAATTTCTGTTATTCCCAGCTGAGCACTTTACTGAGTGCTCATCGGAGAGACAGTCATCGTCTTGGTTCAGTTAAAAAGCTGCTGGATTATTTCACTCCGCTCCAGATGTTCCTCTTTTGTATGACTAAACTCCGACTGTGTCAGACTGTTCACAGGGTCGACGACGTGACCTCAGATTTATCAATTAAAAAAAAGATACTCCACTCAAAACAATGTAAAGGATCATATCTTCAAAATATAAAATGTGTCACATCATCCATAAATAGGACTGTAAGTGAGGTGCAGGCCTACGTGTGTTTTGGAAGGAGTAGCTCAGATTAAACATCTCAACAGCATTTATCTGGCACAAAGTACATTATATAACTCCAGTAGTCTGTCTGTCAAGTACAGCCCTGAAACAAGGTTGAACGTTTACATCCAGCAGTAACGGACACGCGTACGGCTGAAGCTTACGATGCAGTTTGAAGCTTCACATCCAACTTGCTGCTCCGATCTGGTGATTTGCTGCAGATGAGGGTTAACGTTCACATGATTTCTCTTGACTTGATTCATTTATTCATCACGCAGAATAATAAAAGGACGATTATAGTGAAATGTATTCCACTGAGCTTCTATTTTACTTAGAATAGAACAAAAAAATAATATAACGACAACAGTAATAAGGACTAAACACTCCACACGACTTCAAACTCCACCAGGAGTGTTTCAGACTTTGTTAACTTGCTCACATTTGATCGTTTTTCTGCTTTATGTGCTTCTAAATATGTAAATATGCTACGGAATTAAATTGTTTCCTTTTGTCTGTTTTCATGATTGGAAGTTTGCTCAGCCGAGACCTTCGGTGACTCTTCTGAAACACACCATGGTGGTTCCGGTATGGTTTGAAACATTGACTAGAGCGGCCGCAATTAGCAGCCACGGTGTACATGGAAAGAGTCGCATCTGTGCCCGCTGGAATTTAGCCTTTTAGGCAGGGTCCTCATTTAAAGGGGCAGTGTGCAGGATTTAGTGGCATCTAGTGGTGTAGCTGTTGATTGCAACCCTTTGTCCTCACCCTCTCCCTCCTAGAATGAAGGAGAAACTATGGTGGCTGCAAAATGTGTGACACATTTTAGCCTTATCATGCAGCGTCTGGTCTAAATGTCTTTTATTCAGCTTAGAGCGCCCCCTGTTGTCCTCGTGGTCTCATTGGGTGGTGTCTCTATCAGACAGTGATGTTCTCCGTCAGGATGAAAACAAAGAAGAAGAACAGGATCGTGTTGCAGGGACCAATCCGTTACACATGACTTCAATTTGGACCAATTCTGTGACCTGAACGTCGAGTCGATGTTTCACTGCAGTGTAACAATCCCGTCCTGTCCTCGAGTCCCCTCACACACACACACACACACACACACACACACACACACACACACACACACACAGTCCATGGTGTGGACAGGTGGGTGTGTTGGCTCTGTCCTGCTTTGGTGGTGGGACGGGTGGAGCTAACCTGCTGCACTAACGCCTGAACACACACACACACACACACACACACACACACTAGATGTGTGTTTGCTGTGAGTGTGAACAGAGTTTGACATGTTTACTCCACACTGTCACTCCTCTGCTTTTACATTTTGACTTGTGCAGTGTGTGTTGATTGGAAAAGTCTTGTAAAGCTGAGTGTGTGTGACAGCTGTGATACATCACAGACACACACACACACACACACACACACACACACACTTCATTTAGTCAGTGTGTGTTTCAGCTCAGATCAGCAGATTGTCTGTAATCACACACACACTCTGTCTGTCTGCCACCTGCTGGTCAAACGAGGAGCTGCAGCAGACGAACAGACTGATGATAAATTCAAATGTATTCAGTCTGCTGCAGTGATCCACACACACACACACACACACACACACACACACACACACACCATATCCCCCAGAGACACGCCGTCATTAGCTGCACAAGCTGTCAATCAACAATTATGCAGCAGTAACACACACACAGTCAGATTTCTGTTGGACAGGTGGAAGTGTTTCACAAGCTGAAACATTATAAAATTTACATTCATAAAAGTAGAATTCATAGATCTGTTGTGCTGGATCACAGTGCAGTGTCTTCTGAGTGTGTACAGATATAAGAAAACATCATTACTCATATTTAAACCCTGATATTTGGTTTTCTGGGATGAGGCTCCGTCTCTTTTAATATCTCTTTACATGATTTCTGTGTGATGTGATGAAGTGACTTCATTTGTCAGGTGTCAAACAGTCTAAAGAGTTAGACACGAAGCGCTCGTATCCTCCCTGAATACTGACCTGCATGACGACAGCTGAAGTGACGCTCTCATCAAACTGAGACATGTGAAGCAACACAGTGAGGTCGTATTCAGGCCGGGGCTGTGCAGGGGTGATTATTTGTGTAATGTAACCGCGTTGAAACTGTTATGAAACAACATTTCATTTCTCTGATTCACAGACTCTCTCGTGGTCGCACTCCCTCTCTCTCTCATTCACTGTCTACGTCACTCGACCACAGCCGTCCGTCTCTCAAACAAACAGACAAAACCAAAGTATGAAAGGAAACTTCTTGATGTCTTCATTTTGAGTCAGAACGAAACAGGTATCAGAGCTTAGTCCATGAACCCACCTGGAGCACGCTCAGTTTCAGTCACGTTTCAGGCCAACTGTGGAGCAGTTTGACAAGTCTGATCGTCTGATTGGTCACTGCAGCGTGACGTCAGGTTGTGTTTCTCCAAAAGATGAATTTGGCTCAACTTCTTCACCGCAGCCTGAACGCGGCGTCCTGAACGCGGCGTCCTGTATGCGGCGTCCTGAACGCGGCGTCCTGAACGCGGCGTCCTGTATGCGGCGTCCTGTACGCGGCGTCCTGAACGCGGCGTCCTGAACGCGGCGTCCTGTATGCGGCGTCCTGTACGCAGCGTCCTGTACGCGGCGTCCTGTATGCAGCGTCCTCGTTCAAACCCGCGTTTTCACCGCAGAGCCTGATTTGTTCTGAACAAACAAATTTGTTTCAGATAATTTACTCCAGCCTGAGCTGATGGATACAGGTTGATTACACTGTGTGTGCTTATCAGTGTGTGTGTTTATCAGTGTGTGTGTTTATCAGTGTGTGTGTTTATCAGTGTGTGTGTGTTTATCAGTGTGTGTGTTTATCTACGTGTGTTTTAGTCATTTCGAGCTGAGCGGTTGGTTCAGGTTTTATTGGCACAGAGTAACGGAAGTGTTCACTAAAGCTCTTTCTTACAGGCAGCCATCTGGGAGTGTGTGTGTGTGTGTGTGTGTGTGTGTGTGTGTGTGTGTGTGTGTGTGTGTGTGTGTGATTTAACGTGAGCCGTCCAGATGTTTCTGGAAAAGTCTCGTCAAAGGGCCAGTCCACTGGCAAGAAGAGGAGAGGATATATGAGCCCAGTCGGACCTTGTTTCCATGGCAACAGCAGATGTTTCCAAAATGGTTTGAAGCAGAATCCCACACACAGACCTCCAACGTGTGTGTGTGTGTGTGTGTGTGTGTGTGTGTGTGTGTGTGTGTGTGTGTGTGTGTGTTGGCTGTGCTGTATTTTCTCTGGAGTGTCTCTGAGGAAAGCTGGGCGATATCGAGGAAGTCCAGAGGAACTTTTTCCTTTATTACTCTGACAAACTGAATTATAAATCAGACGCTGCTCTCGCTCGCCCGCCCGCTCGCTCGCTGTGCAGCTCTTTGGCGACTTTGTTTTCGTGAAAGTGTTTCTGTCAATGTCAGAGCGCCGGCGTCGCCCTGCCGAGAGCCTCTTAAGCTGTTAACTGCTCCTGTTGCATGCTGAGAAAAACAGGTGTGTTTACGTGTGGGTGTGTGTTCAGACATGTGTGTTTTACCTTTAGAGAGTGTGTGTGTGTGTTTGTGCTCATGGGTGTGTGTTGTGGCCATGTGAGAAGGAGATGTAGCGTCAGCGAGTGGTTAGTGTTTTATGACTTTATTTTGGCTCTCAGCCCGCCTCACGCTGTCTGCCTGCAGCTTCTTCTCTTAAACCAGATTCAGGATGCAGCACGTTTGATTTTATAGTTATAACAGAACTTAGATTTGAAAGTAACAAAAATTTGTCCAACAAATTGAAAACAGAAGAAGAAGTTGTGAATATGTGAAAATTAGAAAAGTGTGTTGGAAGTTGTCCCTCGCTGCAGATTCGGGTTTCATAAAACTTTGGGCGAGGCAGGAAACCAGACGTCAGCTTCTGGTTTGCCAAAACTGAAAATATGGTTACCATTTTTAGTCACCATAAATAATTTTTGATTACAGTAACAGATCAGAACTCTTTGTCGTTGGTGTTTGTATCTGAATCTTCACAGAGTTTGAATCTTGAATGTTTTATCAGTTAACTCACTCGCAGTGACGCTGCTGCCAGAACCTGAACATGAGTAAATGCTCCAACACACCGGTCCAGACTGTAACAACTCTAATTAAATATCACTAAAGCAACAAATATTAAACATTAATTTATTTTCTGGTGCATGTTTTGCTGTTTTCTGTCCATATAGAAGTGTATGAAGGAAGACGTATCAGGTCACCTGACTTTCTACGAGATATTCGGCTCACCCATCGATTCAAACAGGACGTCTGTTGTTGATGGATCATTTGTGAACAGTAACGATACTCAGCGCTCAAACTATGATGTGACACAAAGTCTAACGAGTCGTCTTCTTTTCTCTTTGCAGAAGGAGTTTGCGGCTCCGCCTCCTCTCCTCTTCAGGAAGCTGAGTAACCCCGACCTGTCGCCCGCGGCAACCTCCGCTACCAAGTCCAAACTGCACCGACAGCTGAGCCAGGACGAAAGCTGGGCCCGACGCAGCAGCTTGGCCATGACCGGTAACACACAAACAACACCTCCACACACACACGGGGCTGTAACATGAAATATCATTTCTCACATCTGTTCACGGCAACACGCGTCTTTGTTGATTGCTGAGTTGGTCAGGGTTGCATGTGAGTACATATCTTTAAGGTGTAACATACTGCACGCTGTCTGATGTCAGCGAACACGGTGATTCCAATATCTCCTGTTGTGCAGCTTTGAGAGTTGTTGGATGAGAAGGAACAGCTAAAAACTACAGCAAAGTTTTTTCTTTCCATGTAAAAAAACTTTGTAGCATCTCTGAAGTGCATGTTATCTGCCGACACTTAGCAGCGAGATGTCTGAACTGTTTTAACACTGTTTACAATGAATTTATGACATTTTATTGGTGGTAAACATGTCAAATCCTACAAATACAGTAAACAGTAGGCTACTTTTTCATCAGACTCTCTTAAGAATTCAGTTTTGTGAGTTGTTGAGTTAGAAGAAACTTTATAAACTTTGTGAAACTGTCTACGACAAATTCTGCAGATGTTTCACACTTTGCTCATTGGCTCTTTGAAACTGAAATGATGAAGGCGTTCATTTGTTCATAGAGCAGGAAGTGAGATCAGATCACAAGTGGTCACTCGGTGTGAACTGACGTACTTCGAGCTCTCCACTTGTGATCGGATCACTCGTGTTAATATCAGGTGTTAATATGAGGTGTGAACGGGCTCACGATGTCCTGACAGTCCGCCCTCAGCTTCAAATGAGCGAGTGAACTCAGGGTGAGCTGAGGTCATGAGCACTTTGTGTTTTTAATCCTGCTCCAGTCTTCCATGTAATCTATAATCTGTACATAACCACAGATTAACAGCCATATTTCACTGAACAGAGGTCATGTGACGACGTTAATCATGTGAAACAGCAGCTCGATGTTTGGGAAGTGACAGCTGCTGCAGTGAGAATGATTAATGTGAGCTGAGCCAGTATCAGGGTGGAGACCGGTAACATCTTCATCATGTCTGACTGTGAATCACTGACTTGTCCACCGTTGATTCTGGTCCAGTGTAAAGCGTGTCGTTTGGGTTTGATCTGTTGTCTTCCCGTCCTCACAGGTAAGCAGCTGCTGCCTCTGTCCAGCAGCCTGCACGCCGGGGTCAGTCAGCTGGCCTGGCAGGGACCCTCTGGAGGTTTTGGAGGGCCAGGGGCCACCGGAGGAGTGTCTGCAGGAGGGGAGGTGAACAACCTGGTCCGGATGAGGAGCCAAGCGCTGGGACAGTCTGCGCCGTCACTCACTGGACTGGTCAGTACACAAGCACACACACACGACACACACTGACTCTGCACGCCCACATGGGCTGTGTTCCATTCTGTGTTTGTGTCTTCATTCATGGAAAAAGTATCAGACTATAACAGGAATAGTTTGGACCGTGCTGGGTCACCAACAGTTGCATATTGATTGCACGTGGACTCTAAAGAGTCTCTGGAACTCTCCGTACACGTGCCGCCTCGCTGAACTGAAACGTTTCTGCCTTAAATTTTCTTTTGGTCCCGTAAAAATGTCAAAATGTCAACAGCTCTGGATCCATGTGGATCCTGTCTGTGGGACTCTGCCAGCTGAATGCAGGCAGACCGAGGATGACTCAGTGTTTTACAGCCACACACACACACACACACACACACACACACACACACACACAGACCGCTGAGAGGAGCAAATGGAGCAGAAATGACAGTGTGTGTGTGTGTGTGTTTGTGTGGTGTGTACTTTTGTGTGTGTGTTCAGTTGTGAGTGTAATGGGTGAAGATGCAGTGCTGCTGCTGACCCTGTATGACTGTCGTCCACATGGATGCACCTCTGCTGTGTGTGTGTGTGTGTGTGTGTGTGTGTGTGTGTGTGTGTGTGTGTGTGTGTGTGTGTGTGTGTGTGTGTGTGTGTGTGTGTGTGTGTGTGCTCCACTCTGACCTCTGCTGGTTGTAAAGGGGATTACTGGATGAATATGGTCAGCTGTGTCTTTCTTTCTTCTTGTGTTCCATCTAATTCATATAAACAGTTCAGTCAGATTCAGTGATTCATGATTAATTATCAGAGTAATCACTCATCAGCTGATGTTCTAAATGACTTTCAGCATCAAATCTGCTCACCTGCAATGATTCATGTAGTTCAGCTGTCAAGAACGCTCGACTGGCAAAGCATGATGGGAGCCCTGATGGCAAAAAACATTGTCTTCATCCAAGTGACAAAACAACACCTCATCTGTTCACGTAGAGATACATGAAAACATGAAAAAAACGTGTAGTAAAACACAAACAAAGACAACAAAGATAGGCTGAACATATACATATCATATACAGATATGTGAGTTTACAGAGCACTATAATTGTATTACTATATACACAAAACAAAATGTTTAAAACAGCTGTAAAATACTGAAGCATGAAGTTTAATAACTGAACATGCAGTTTGATTTGTTTAAATGCAGTCACACATGCGGATGTGCAACGTGGCACATAAACTGTATATTCCAATAATAATAATAATAATAATAATAATAAAATACAGAATATGACGATTAAACGTAATCCTGCATGTTCAGGATAACTGGATCTGATAAGAGAGTTACTAACACTGATCAGCTGACTGAGACATTTAAAATACAAACAGTGTAAATCCACCAGCAGATGGCGTCAGTGTTTAATGTTGAGAGCATCACATCTCATAACTGTGTGTGTGTGTGTGTGTGTGATGTTATCATTTATCTCACACACTTTCAGATGTTTTGGTGTGTGTGTGTGTGTGTGTGTGTCTATAAATGAGTTCCATGTTTATCAGATGTGCTCTGACTCGACACATTCAGTCTGCGAACACTGTGCTGTGGTTAAAGATCAGTCTGTGGTGAGGTGGTTAACCGACCACCATCTGTGGTGAGTGTTAGCTGGACGAGAATCCATGAAGCTCAGATGAAGAACACGATGAACTGTGTGTTTGTTTTGGCCGGTCTGAATGTTCAGAATCGTCTCCATCCTGATCGTCGGACGCAGCCAGCAGGAAATTGTAGCCTGGATTTGAAAAGGAAAATGTGATCTGCAGAGTTATTCTAGTTGAGCAAATAATCGCAGATTATTATATTTCTCAAGGGCAAGTTTATTAATGTTTTCCTTTTTCTTGGCGCTCTCTCCGACCCGGCTCACTCTCACTGTGTTTCTTGGTAAACAGCTTCATGCTCATCATATTTCACTGCAGTGTTGCTCCTCGGGGTCACGGCTGCCACAGTTTTTATATTACAGGGCTTAAAGCTCCATCTCGTGCTTTGAATGGACTTACATCCGGATTTAAGAAGAACACCTGAGCCCCGCTGAGTCTCCTCTCATCTGTTTCACCTCATCTCTTTTCAGCTCTTTTGCTTTTCCTTTTTAGCTTTTATGTCACATTTTATGACAGACGGCATTAGAGGTGTCGCGATTTGATTCAGTTCTCAATTTAAAGACGTTTTCAGCGCAGACTGCTCGGAAAGATCAGCAGCAGGTCACCTGTATATCCTCACAGCTACATTTCCTTTGTGTAGTGTAACACACTCGGGCCATACGGTCGAATGTAAATAACTTATTTTAAACTTGATAACAAGAACAAGCCAACAGCCGCCGACAAATATGTGACGGAGTCCAGCAGGTTTGTTGTGAAGCGGTCACAGAAACAGGTCGTTAAGTTACTTTAGTCGGTTGGCGAGACGAGCAGGTTAGACAATGACAGGCAGCGTGTTGTGTTGCGTCGTTGTAACAGAAGGTTACCAAGGCGTTATCCTGCTTTCTTCGCAGCAGAGTGAAAGTGTGAGAAACTCTGCTCACCCCAAATGTTACCGGCAGAAACATTCGCTGACATCACTTATAAAATCTGTTGGCTGCAGGAGGAGGATTAGTGTCTAACAATTGATTTCCTCTGTGTCGGATTAGAAAGTGTGCCGCGCCACCTTAATGGACAGAAAACCTCCACCCTGAGGGTCTGTGTGTGTTACCACCTGTGTGGTTAATGTGTGTGTGTGTGTGTGTGTGTGTGTGTGTGTTGTAGAAAACATTTATGGACGTCCAGATGGTGTTTACCTCCTGACTAATGGACGAGGCTCTGCTTGCTCCTGCTTCCTGTCTCTCTGACACACTTCTGTTTAAGTGCATGTGTGTGTTCAGGTATCGCCTGGTAACCCCTGTAAGTGCCAGGTGGAGTGTGTGTGTGTGTGTGTGTGTGTGTGTGTGTGTGTGTGTGTGTGTGTGTGTGTGTGTGTGTGTGTGTGGACAGTTTACGGACACACAAAAAGAAAATGAACCTCTTTGTGTGTTTGAGAGCTCGCTTGTCTTTCTCTGACAGAGCAGCTTCATTCACTGAACAGGTGACACACACACACTCACATTAGCATGGTATTAGCATTTGTTTTGGAGGGAAAAGAAATGAAATCCTCCGCTGGAAGATAAAACAGAGCCGAAGATGAAAGCAGAGTGCTGCTGCTGCATCTTCATTAAAAGCAGTGAGACTGCAGAGACACACGAGAGCTTAAAACAAGAAGATCAGAACCACGTTCAGGTGAATAAAAACAGCTTGTTGTTTATCACCGCCATCACTGACTGACAGACAGTAAACAGGAAGTTTTGTCATCACTTCCTGTCCCTGTACTGACACAGAGCAGCTTTAAATTGTCAAAGGAATAGTTAAATTATATTTTAAACATGAGACACACTCTTCTCTGCAACATGTTCATCAATTCAAACAAGCATATAAACAGATCCCAGGTCTGTGTGAAGCCCACGTCAGGCCTCGGCCTCGTTGACCTCTTGTCATCCACCGCTCTGCGGGGAACAGGCACTTAAAGATACATGAGAACATGTTGAATAATTACTGCGCTCTCCTCCGTCGTGACCGACGGAGACGATGACGGAGCTCGTCGTCCTTTGATATCAGAGCGTTTTTCCACAGGATGGACAGACACAGCGCTGACTACACCTGTGAACTGACACTGAGTCAGGTCTGGTCCTGGTTTGTTTGCTGTTGGCACTTTGGAGATAAGATGAGGCTGACAAATCAGGCGAAGACTTTTGTCTTGAAACCATTTTTTTCATTTGAAGTGTCTTAAAGATTGACTCTCTAAATCACGTGACACCTAGTGGTAAAACAGAATTTGCCTACTTCACATGAAGGTAGTCGATATTAACGCTGATTCACTGATTCATATTTTATTTTACCAAAAGTTCACGTAACATTTGTGGAACGTTTTCATTCACACATATGGATTGTGTGGTGTGTTCATGGCCTCACAGACGCCTCCTGGTGGTTGTCGTCGAGTTAAAAGAACAAATGATGTGAAGATGAAACCAGTAAACACTCTTAGTGTTTGTTTCAGAGGCCAGCGAGTGTGATGATGACTCATGATGAAGGCTGGACTCTCTCAGAGGAGATGGGGAACAGAAACAGCACAGTGTGTGTGCTTATTTCCTCCCTGCATATCTACATGATGTCTCCCCTGCTTATTTTCGCCAGACACACACACACACACACACACACACACACACACACACACACACACACACACACACACCTCTTCATCTTGCCGCAGGCTGTCAGTTGTCCTTGTCATGAGCATGATTCATAGCTAAAGTAAGAAGCTGTGTTCCTGCTCTGACTTCACCTGCTGAGAAACAGCAGGACACGCCCCCATCTCACCCCACCTACAGTGTACTGTGTATATATATAGACACACACACACACACACACAGTATAGATATTACACTCTTTACATTCTTGAGACACTTTCTGTTTCTTCTTTTTCAGTCTGGATTTTTGCTGCAGCGCTGAAGTAAAAAAATCTCTTTGATAACATGACATCCTGCATATTCAAACTTCTCTTACAATGAATCATTTTTAGTAGAAGAAGTCTTGAGTTTGTAGGACGGGTTAAAGAAAGGGAAATCAGTCAGTCGTCTGTTTTAAAGCTTTTAAACAAGATATTTCACCTTTTTTGCTACAGTCAGGTCATCCAAGTGACCAAAAAACATGTTTTCTCTCATCTCTCTGGTCGTATCATGCTGATAGTTTTTTATGCCCAGATCACATTTTATTACCTGTGATACACATTGCAGATGATCTATGAGCCGTATGGCCGAGATACAGCCAATACATTTTGTTTTGTTGTTACAGTTTAAAAACGCTGTCTTATATTTTGACTAAAGTTTTGTTCATTACTTTATTCGTCTTTCTTCTCGTCTCGATGACCCTGCTCTAAGTCTGTGCAGTCGCCATATTGGACTAAAGAAATAGTCCCACTGACATGTTTTAATCATTTGTAAAGCAAAGATCATTGAATTATTTTAAAGTAGCTCACTCTTAAGGAAGAACCACTGATCAGATCATCAGTAAACAGATACCGTCTCTTCTCTCGTGCTGCATACAAGCTGCTATAAGATAAGCTGACTTTGTCCTTCATGCTCAGATTAAGTTACAGAGTGTGTGTTGAATGCATTAAAACATAAAACCCTTTTCCCATATGGATGAGACATTCCATGCATTTCTCTCTCTTATAATCCTCTTAGCTTTAAGAGAGAGCTTTAAGACATCTGTAGCAAACATTAAGACTTTAAATTACCTGTTTCTGACATGTTTCAGCCGAGCGTTCTCTCTTTAGCCATCGAGTCTCTGCTCTTTTTATTTCAGTATCTCTGAATTGTTACGACCATTTTCTTCATCCCTATCCTGACTCTGTCCTCTGTTCTCTGTCTTCACTTCACTCTTTCTCTCTGCTTTCATCTCCTGATCCTCTTTAAGTCGAGAAGGAGAGGCTTTAGCTTAAGAAGAGTCACTCGACATGTTGGTGGAAGTGAGCAGCATGCAAGGTCGGCTCGGCTCGGCTCGGCTCGGCTCGATGACTGCAGTGTCCTTGTTTGAACTTGGACTCCGCAGCAGAGAGAGCGCTTCGAGTAATGAACAACTTCTCTTCAGACGTTCTTTGAAATTCGACAGAATCTCCCCACCAGTTATGAGAGGGCTGAAACAATTTGTGATAACTTAGTGGGGAACTCTACTCAGAGCAGTTTGATGAATTGTGTGGAGGAGTCAGTTAATATCACGGTCACGTTACAGAAGTATAACAGGGCTGGGCCAATATTTAATGTTATCTTTTAGGATCTTTACATATTTGCTGTTCCCATATTTTTGCATATTTATTTTTATTTCAGCTTCTCTCTGACAAAAAGTCAATTCTACACAGAGAATCTCTGTTTTTCATATTCTTAATTTGAGAAAATAAATATTGCAGCCTGTAAAACAAGCAGTTTTTATTAGATTTATTTTTATTTGAATCTTTATTTGAACACAAAAGCCTCTTTGACTCTTTTTCAAGACAGTCCTGCCCAAGATAGGCATCAATAACAATGATGCTACAGGCGAATAATTTAAGGAAACACAAGCTCAGAAAAAACACACTGAAATACAATTTGAAAATCTTGAATTAAATGCCTAATACAATCATCATACATAGTATTGTTTTTTAAAAGGTACCTTCGAACAGCACAGGAGCTCCATAAACAGAGTTCATATACTGAAATAAAACTGTCAATTCACACAAAGAGAAGGAGGAGCTGGGCTCATCTGAAAGAACAGAGATATACAATCGAGTGTCGTCGGCGTACAGTGTTAGTTTAAGTTGTGATGAATCATGGATGAAGACCCGTGATGCTCCCGGAGGAACTCCATAATCAATGTTGAGTGTCTGATACAGCCAAAAGGCAAACTAAACCAAGCGAGTACTTCCCCTTAAGAGTCACTGTTTTAGGTCTGATGTTTTAAAGGTTAAATATGAGACTTAGAACATTAATATGGACTCAAACTATTTGCTTGTAAAGATCTAGACTCTCTGTGCTTTGAGTAATCTAAGTCCCTCCATGTGAAACTTTTGGCTTTGAGGAAAGCGACTGAAACGTCTGTTTTTCTCATCGAACTCTGAATTAATGATTCATTTCATCCAGACCAGAGCTGGTGATTGTTGCAGCAAGACGGTTTTGGTGAGTTTCATTTTGTCCAGTTTGGAGTGTTTTCAGATTATCTGCAAGATGTTTTTGTCAGTGGTTTGAGGTTGGTGGGCCATAAGCCCCATTTGCTTTGGATCACCTATATAACTGTTTATATAGATGATATGTATATGCAGTATATATATAGGTGTGTGTATGTTTGTTAGACTCTGATAATGGTGATAGTAAAAAACCTGAAATCTGTCCGCTGCTGAAATGTTTCCAGAATGTGAGCAGGGTTTGTTTTGTTTGTTCGGCCTGTCGAATGTGAAGGGCAGAGAGGAAGCCGGGGAGGGTCACAGGTCTGACTTCCCATCTTACATCTCACACCTCGCCAGACAAGAGATTCGACAACTCCGGCTGAGCGTCCTGTGATGAGATGGAAAACATTATGCAGGAGGAGGGACGAAGGGGAAAAGAGCAACGCTGTGATGGACAGAATAAATAAATCAAGCCAGAGTGTAATAAGAAAACTCATACGGGGGGTGGAGGAGGCGAGAGAGAGAGGTGGAGGGAGATGGATGAGCTGGAGGTGAAGTGAACGGCCTCGTGTACCTGCTGTCTGCTCTGTCAGAGGACGGACGGGAAACATCATTTTCATATTTTTTCTTGCATATCTTAAACCGGTAAGAAGTCTCCGGCTTTATTTTCCTGCTTAAACACCGTTTGTATGTTTTTACAGCACACTGTTAATGTGTCAGGCTCAAGGAGCAACACTTCATCCACTCACAGAGAACATCTGTTAGAAATATTCACAAAAAAACTATTTTAAAGTTTGAAGTAAAAACTTTAATTTCACAAAAAGTTTTAACGGGAGATAAAAATCTCACATAACTGTATAAAACGGAAACAAGCGTTCATTCAAATTATTCGAAATTCTCCTCAAATTTGTGACACATTTGGATGGAAACCCAAATTTTGTCCACGTCTTCAAATGTTGCTGTTATTTATAATCTATACCACTTCTTCATACTTCTTGATGCTGATACTTATTGCCAACACTTATGAATACTATTTGTGCAAAAAAATATGATTCAGTTAACTTTTGTTTTGCAGAAATAAGTTATTGAATTTAGCTCATTTTTGTTAAATTTAATAAAATAAGCCCAAAGGTCCATGATGTCACATAAATACTCATAAATACAGCATCATTTGTCGAGGAGCGTATTGTTTCAGGACTGACCAGTTAGGAACCTTTAGTACCGACACCGTCTCTACATCTTGTAATCTAAACTGCGAGGTTGGTTTTTGCTGTGCAGTGAATCTCAGTACTTTTTTATACATCAGAAAACGTCAAGCACCAAAAGCTGGAATCAAATGTCAGGTCTGTAACCTCGTTAAGTGATCATTTGATCAGATAGTTCATGATTTAATTCACTGTGATGAAGATGACAGGAAGACAGGAGTTTGATCTGGGCTCATAAATAAAGAAATCGCTGAGCAGCAGTCGTGATAAAAAGGTGTTCATTTACTGCAAATGACTTTGACTGTGAAACTTTTTAAAGTCCTGTTTTCTTTTTTATGATCTCAGTCCTAATGTGCTCCTTAATTACAAGATTTAAATAGGCTAATAAATAATTGAAGCAGGCGACCGGTCTCACATAATAAAAGCTCTTCATACACTTTCAGGGGGATTGATTTCATAACAAACACTCCCATTTTGCAGAATTAAGCTCACGTGCTGTTAACTGCAGCCCTCCGGGCTCTATCTGCTGGTCCTCTCTGCTCGTTTGTCATCGCCGCAACCTTTACGGTTTCTCCTCACGGTGACAGACTTTAATTGGGTGAAAATGTGAGGAGTGTATTCAACAGTGCAGGAGCCCTCGAGTCACCGGTCAGCCGCTGAACCTGTAATTAACACCAGCCTCCTCTGCATATCTGCCAGCACATCTTCGTTATCTTCTCTGGTCTTTATGATTTCTTTTCAGCATATTTGTTCATTTTCTTCATCACTCACTTGTTCTGTCTCGAGTCTTTTCTTATTACCTGCTACCTTATAAGCAGCAAAAAGGCTTTTAGCCTCCCAGTGAAGCGCGGACGAGTCGAGCTTTGGATGGATAGACCTGAGTGGGTTTTTTTCCTCTGTGTGTGTGTGTGTGTGTGTGTGTGGATGAAAATATTAACCTGGCTCCATTTCCAGCCCTGCAGATGTTCCAGTACTTTGCAGCTAATGGGAAGAAGTCAGGCGGGTTGTTCATTTTCTTTTTCAGCTGGACGATGTTCGGCTAATTACCTCCTGCCCCGCTCCTGACAGTCATCCACAGAAACACACATCAGAGCTGCGCTTACTGCTTCATTTGCTTCCACTTGATTTTTGACTGTATTGAGTTAATTACCCACCAATAGACACACACACACACACTTCCTCATGCAAGACGTCACCTCCTGCGGTGAATCCAGCATGACTGACTGCAGACAGCAATTAAGGACAGACCATGAGAAATGAAGTGTGTGTGTGTGTATGTGTGTGTGTGTGTGTGTGTGTGATCAGAGAGAAAACAACACACAACATCAGCCGAGCCTCCAGGCAACTAATTTCTCTGAAATAATTAGCCGGCATAAAGAGGTTTTATTTTCAGTCTTCTCTCAGACTCAAGTGGAAATAAGAAATCTTCTTCCACTTGTTCTGCTCTTTGCCTTTTGAAGACTGCATGCATGCATTATGCACAGAATCAAGTTTGTCTGATCAATAGGCCAGAAGCTAATTATGATTCACAGAAGTGAATTTAGTTATGGTGTCCATTAACACAGAGTTCCTCAATTTTTTTAAACCACGCACCACCATCATGACGGAGGTTAAAATACAGCAGCGTACAGGGAGTTCACACAGGTGGAGGTTTATCGCCGACTGCTGCAGAATCCTGGAGGAAGAACCAGAGCCTGTTCTCCTGATCTGCACGGACATTTCCAGTTTGCAGTGATGATTGCAGGACAAGAACCGTTCATTTGACCTCCGTTAACTATCTTACCGTCACATTTCTGCTCGTAAACCAATCATGGATGTATAGACGCACTATCAATATGAACGTGACTACATATTAAATTCATTTATCTCATTTTTAGTAGTGAAAAATGATGGTCGCATACCACCAGTAGTACATGTACCACAGTTTGAGAACCAGTATGATAATATGCAGGGATGAACAAACCTCGTAATTTCTAAACACATGGACCGGGCAAAACTTTTCTGCAAAGCATTAATAAAATAAATCTTTATTTTTACACCAAATTCTGCCACGCAGTATCAGTAGGAGTATTGATAAATATCAGTATCGATAAGCAGTATGTGTAATTACAAATCTAAACACATGACATGAGGTTCGTGTCTATGTTTTGTAACTCAGCTGTACACACACCTGTGGGGGTGGAGCTCAGGAACCAAACTGCACCATTACACCTCCACAATACTGACATATTTCACTCTGAAACAGGAGACGGACCGACTGACGTCATCTTTCTTTGGGCACATGTGGCTGGAAACTCCTGGATGACACAAACCTGCAAACACCCACACACACACACACACACACATACACACACACACACACACAGTGTCAGTTTTTAATTGTCAGTTGGCTGTTCCAGTCAGACCTCCTCTTTCTCTCTGTGGTCCAAGATGTTGAACAGTCCCTGTTATCCTTCACTTTGCACTACAAAGACCTTTATTACACTGTGTAGGACACACACACGCCCACGCATACACTTTGCAGAAACACGGTGTCCTTGTCACCGTGGTAACAGTCACGAGTTCAGAGATGTTGAGAATGTGTTTGTCGTCTCTCGGTGAGATGATTCACTCACCTCTTTCTTCCTCTTCTGTTTCAGATCGATCGCTCCATCGAGCCTCTGCCGCTTGTTTTGATTAACTTTGGGAGTGTGTGTTTGTGTTCAGCAAGGCGAGCTTGGTTTCACCCCGAACAATCTGTGTGTGTGTGTGTGTGTGTGTGTGTGTGTGTGTGTGTGTGTGTGTGTGTGTGTGTGTGTGTGTGTGTGTGTGTGTGTGTGTGTGTGTGTGTGTGTGTGTCCGTCCGAGGGGGATGAGATTTGGGAGTAATGCAGGCTTTATTTATTCCCATACAGCAGATAAAAGCAGAGTGCAGATAAAATGTGGCTGTGGATCCCCACAGGCCTCAGCTTTGGTCTCAGCTATGTTTACTCCAGCAGAGAACACACTGCAAGAAGAGGGAACACACACATGTATACACACACTTTCACCGTGTTCACACAAACAAGCTTCTAAGAGCTCAGCAGGTGTGTGAAGGTTTGATTAGGAGCTGTGTTTAGCTTCAGGATGTTTCATCCAGAATATTTAAGAGCCGGCTCAGGTTTGTTTCATTACTGCAGGCCACGAGTCCATTTCCACATCTTCATGCTGTACACCGCCTGCTGTGCATCCCATTGTTGAGCTGCAGACATGGAGCATAGTACACATCGCTGCTTTGGTTCCCATACCACAAATAATATGATGAAAACAGTCACGCCTGTGTGTGTGTGTGTGTGTGTGTGTGACATCTTTTCACTTAATTGATAGGAGGACAGTAAATAGTGTTCCCAGCTCAGCGTGTCATTTTAAATGTCTTGTTTTTCAAGATATTCCAGCAGCACATCGTCACATTCGAGGAGCTGTAAGCTGAAAGTTGTGAGTCTCAGCAGGCTCAGTTTTATAGCCATAATAAAGACACTGGTATTGTACGAAGATGACCTAATGCATCCATTGGGAAGAAGAAGTGAATAATGCTCCAAAGTATGGCTGAATTTTGGCGAGGGAAAAACTGGAATTTTCAAAGGGGTGCACTGACCTCTGAACTCACCTGTTCAAATTATATTCAGAGTGTCAATGCTTTGATTGACAGGTGGGTGTTATTACAAGTGGCTTATTAGAGCACCCAGGCATCATTCAGCCCGCCTCAGGTCCACTAATGATCCACGACTTTGCCAATATATTTAGACAAGCAGGACTACTAACATGGCGCTTCAGAAACCTGTGGGTGACGTCACTCACGCTCTGTCCACTCTCGATACTGTCATTGGTTGGGAATATGCTGAATTAGGGCACCTTCACACCAGTGCTGTTTGGTCCGCTTTAAACAGACCAGAGTCGGTTTTGTCGGATAGTCCGGTTCGTTTGGGCAGGTGAAAGCTCATCTGAGCTCTGGTCTGCCTGAAAACGTGGGTCTCTATCCGCTTTGCAAGTCAACCCTGGTGCAGTTCGCTTACAGCGGGAAAGCAAACGGACTATCCAGCAAACCAAAGATCAGAACGCCAACCGATGAGCCAGGTGTTCTTCTTCCTGGTGCTTTTTTTTCTTCCTAGTCAGTGTTTGTTTTTTCTCTTGACCTCTGACCTCTATTTCTGAATAAAAATGGTACTATGGGTACTCTGGAGTGTCCTCTGTACAGACATGCCCACTTTGTGTTGATCCCATGTAGTTTACTCTGCATACTGAGGCCCCTAAACAGTACTGAACGCCATAAATCGTGTCTGTAAAGCTACGTAGTCTCTTGATATAAATGTGCTGTATGAAATAACCTCATGTCCTGATGATGGACAAGCCTCATCCAGCACATGGAGCGTTAGGTTCACATGGGATTGGTAGCAGCACTCAGACGTCTTCAAACAGAGCAGACTGCCTCGGGTTTCCCATCAGCCACCTCTATCAGATTCAGATTTTAATTTGTTGGAGAAGTTTTGGGGCGAATTTCTTTCTGATTCTGTGTTTGTGCTGCGTTCCCTCATATTCCCCCGAGAGCAATAACTCCACCGTGGTGTGTGGTGATGGATGTTTGCTCCGAGGACTCTCAAAGATTAACAAACACTTTGACTCTGTTTGTTTTTCATCAGCTGGTTTCACTTTCAGCGCTCTCGCTCACTCAGATTAGTTTTCAGCTTCCAGGACAAACTTTTCACTCTTGTGCTGCAGTTCTTTTGTCTGTCTGAGGATGGTGTCCGTGACTGCACTGTCATGCAAGTGTGTGTGTGTGTGTGTGTGTGTGTGTGTGTGTGTGTGTGAGAGTGTGTATAAATAGTGTGTCCTGCTGTTTGCACTTGTGCTCATTCGGAGATTCAATTACTCGGGAAGAAAATAGAAAGATTTGGATGGAGAGACAGAAGTTGAAGCAGACAGGCAGGAAGATGAGTTTTTTTTTTTTTTTTAACTCTGCAGGTTACCTGAATTCATTGTTCACACACACACACACACACACACACACACACACACACACTTTTATTGACACACTTCTGATTGATCTCCCGTCCTTCAATCCAGACTCAGTCAGACAGCTCTCAGTGGTTAGTGTTTTATTTATTAGACTATATACAACACACACACACACACACACACACACACACACGGACATACACACACACTTTGATAAGCGGACCTGGCACTGTGTCTGAGCCATTGATTGACAGGTGGACTGATTGCATGCAGGGATTGATTAGTGAGGTTTAGTGAGGCGGAACTTCCTCCTGTCAATCAGAACAGGAAGTGGAACATGTCGTTTGTAATTACAGAGGATTTCATTGGCTTTTGCCTCAGCGTGTCACTGTGTGTGTGTGTGTGTGTGTGTGTGTGTGTTTATGTATTTTGTCGGCTTTTTAGAGCCCAATAAATAAAACCGTGAACTGGACTAATTGGAAACGAAAGGCTTGATTTGCACGAGATCCATGACAGTAAGACTGCCTTTTGAGTGTGTGTGTGTGTTTCTGACGTAGGATACTTTTGGGGACTCATTTATGACTAAAGACCAGTTAATTGGGGACCACTCGTCCAATCAGGGACAAAAGCCGTGTCTTAAGTGGCACCGATTAAAGAGAACGTCTCAAATTTTCTCGCTCTCTCTCGTACAAGTACAAACAAAACTCACAACAGTTTCCATGAGGCCTGATGTGTTTTTTTAAGATTATAGATCTATTGATTTATTTTAAGTTTGATGTTGTACTTTGTTACACCTCACATTATTTGTGATGTGTGTGTGTGTGTGTGTGTGTCTCCTCATTCTGCTTCAAAGTAAAAACTGGGGCGAGAGATGCAACAAATGTGGACAATAACACAGTGTGTGTGTGTGTGTGTGTGTGTGTGTGTGTGTGTGTGTGTGTGTGTGTGTGTGTGTGTGTGTCCTCACACCCTGGGAGCTCTGGGTAATGATGTTTTAAACGCAGTGTGGTTTTCTCATTTGCACTTTGAGACGAGTGTTTGTTCGTGTTTGGTATCTTACACAGAGTGTGACAACCACGCTACACATGAGGTGATGGTGGTAGGGATAACTATAAACACACACACACACACACACACACATATATACAGGCGCACACATTAAGACCTGAAGGGACTTTGATCTGCAGTAAGATTTCTCTTCTTTTTCTGTCGGTGGAACGATGTTTGGAGCTGTTTTCTCCACCAGTTTATTGTAAAAGTGTCGCCAGTCGCTAAGATAAGCTAAAATCTTGAACGTCTCTGTTGTTGTCTGTATTCTTTGATGGTGCTTCTGTTTTATTACTGTATGTTTGGACTGCAACTAATGATCATCACTGATTAATCTGTCGTCCATTTTCTGGATTAATCGATTATTAGTTCGGTCCATACAGTGTCAGAAAATGGTGAAAAATAAAAAGTCCAAGGTGACGAATTTTCCCTCAAATCCCTCAAATTTTTTGTTGGAGAATATTCACATTTGAGTAGCTGAAAATGAGATTATTTCTTAAAAATTGGCTCAAAATGATTCATTTGGTAATTAATAGTCAACAACTAACTTATTAATCTACGTACCATTGCCGCTCTACTTTGTGTCTAAAAATATATATATTATGGCTGCAGTTAATAAATATTGTCTTTAATCTACAGATTAATCACTCAATCGGTAAACCCAAATATGTTCAGTTTATTACAATGGAAGACTTGCAAATATTAATATTTGAGACACTGAAGCAGTAAAACCAGAAAAACGACAACTCAACTGATTATTGAATTTGTTGATAGTCATGTAAATCATGACATTGCGATGAAACAGCATTAAAAATTTGCAGTACTTTTCCTGAAAATACTGCTTTTCATAGGATTTGTGTGTACTAAAGTTTTTATAATTTTGTCCAAACACAGTGTTGAACACGTTAAAGTACCGTCCACGTGTTGTGCATCCAAACGTCCACATGATGAGCCAACAGGGATTATTGACAGCTTGGTGGCTTATTTGGAAAGCTGCTTTACTTAGTTTTATTAGCCCCCCCCCCCCCCCCAGCTTTTTGTCTTGTAAGCACACACACAAACACACACACACACACTAATGAATGGTCGTTAATTAGGAAAGTGAGCTGTTGCCTCTCTAATGGAGCAGGGCAGGGACATTCTGTGCTGTGGTGATGTATGGTTTTAAGTCTGAGCCGACCCACCGGTCTCCTCTGGTCTAAAACCTAATGTCCAACATCAATCACACTAACAGGGTTAGAGCACACACACTGCTGGCTCTCCGGCTCTCTCTCCTCTTTGTCTCTTTCTTTTGTCTTATGAAGCCTGCCTTGGCTTGCACACAGCCTCTGTTCAGCCAGGTGCCTTCCAATTTAGGTCAGCCTGTGTTATGGTTATAGTCCTGGACAGTAACAAGTCATTTAGACCCCTAACTGCAGCCCTGGTTTCCAGCCACAGATCTGGGGTCGGTCAGATTCAGCAGATATGTGATCTCTATCGACCACATCAGCTCAGGAGAAGATCCCATTACTGCTTTTTTCTTCACGTACTCCTTCGTCTTCCCCTCCTTCCCCTCTCTGCATTATGTTGCCAGCCATCCATCACACAAAGCATCGATCTCTACTGGAGGTATTAATTATTAGAAGAATTGCCTGCCTGCTCTTTAGAGCCCGAGTGTGAGTACGTACACGTGATGGTGTGTGTTTTGTGCGTGTTTATTACCTCAAAAATGACCATAAAGTCACTGAACATTACAAGCGTTAGGTTTGTTTGTTGCCGGTTGTTGTTTTGGACTTCATTATAGAATATTTCACGTGTCCTATTGACCCTGTTTACACCTGGCTTCAATAATAAACTTTACTTCACCTTTCATAGCATGTAATGCTGCTCAAAGTGTTTCACAGTGGAAAACTGAGAATAATAAGGATAATAACAGTTAATAATTGTAAAAAAAATCAGAAGATATAAAAAACAATATGAGAAATATCAAATAGCAACAATGATGTAAGAAAAATGTGGAGTTAATTAAAAAAAGATCACAAAAACATGTTTTTTAGCTTTTTCGACCAAGTCAAGGCAATTTAATTTAAAGAGCATAGAGTGTATACACGGAGATTCAAGAGCAAGACAATAAATCAACACAATTCTTGATAAAACACAATTTGGGACAAAGCAAGCCGCTACAATCGTCACATTAAGCACATAAAACTAGCGATGGACTTTGTTTCCTATTCCTATTGACCAAACAATGAATCATTTGATTAAATGCACGCAGGTTGCATTGCAATAAGAATGCAATCCGATTGTGCAGACCACATCTGGAGTTGGTCTGATCACACCTCAGCCAGGTATAAGTGACAGTGATCACATTCCTAAAGGCCCTGGAGACTTGTTTGTTTATAACTGTGTGTGTTTGGTTTCAGCCAGACATTACTGATCCACCTTAATGTCTGTTTCTGTGTCAGTGGCGTCATAAAATTCAGTGATTCCACATTTATTCATTCATTCAGTCGTATCGGGTCACAAAAGTCCCCTTGAGCATAATATTGCCTAATTTATCATTTGCCAGCATTTGTCGTTGCAGCACTGTCACAGCAGGACGCTCATTGTTTGCGCTCTGCTACATTCACGTCTCGCTGTGAGCTA
The DNA here is from genome assembly GCA_033000465.1 of Sciaenops ocellatus. Classification (NCBI taxonomy): domain Eukaryota; kingdom Metazoa; phylum Chordata; class Actinopteri; family Sciaenidae; genus Sciaenops; species Sciaenops ocellatus. The sequence goes on from CP136882.1 coordinate 2,709,164, forward strand.
ATGTCGCGAGATGGATGATAACTTCCTTCTATTAAGAAGTTTATTTGAAGGTACGTCCTTTACCTTACAGATAAGAGAGTAACTTCTTTCAGAGATGGAGGGGTCATTGAGTCCAGCTCCTGTAGCTCTCATTACACATAGACAGTCCTTTGTTCCTTTGTGTCACGTCTAGCTGCACTGTAGACATTATCCTTTAGAGAGATTTTTTAGAAACAACTCTCTCCCAGCTTGTTTTCATTGTGAGCTAATGCTTTCTGCTTCGACTCGCTCACACAGCAGACAGCAGAAAGTGTCCTGAATCCACAAGTAGTCATTTAAATGCCACTTGGAGGACTCTTAGAAGGTATTCATCTCTTTGAGCTGCAAGTCTCATAGAGTGAAGGGTCCCTGAATGAGGAGAGGAATTAAGGACACAGAGAGATATTTTCTTTTCTGGCTTACTTCTAATAAAATTGCAGTGTTGTCAGTGTGCTGTCAAATAAGATGTAGTTGTTTAATGTAAAATCAATGCCAGATGAAGGAGTCAGGATCTGTCAGTTGATCTGTACTGTTATGTAATCTGAAATATCCATAAAATATGTCACTCAAATCAAGATCAAAAGGATCCTTTCAGGGAACAGTTTGGGAATAACTGGTATAGGTCGTCTGTGCAAGCAGCTCGTTGTGGCCCATATTTACATTTATTGTTAGGCGTCAACGTCTAGTGCCTGTAGTTATTATGACGGGAGCAAAGGAGGAAGACAGGTCACACAGTAGAAAGAGCGTCATCGTCAGCATAGAGAGGAGGTCGGTGGAATCAACAGTCGGTGTTTACGTCTTTTCTTTGTTTAATTATGTAAGGAAGTTGACTTGCACAAGGTAATATTCTTATTTTAGCCCAAACTATGACCTTTACTGAAGTTTTGATGCCTAAACCCTAACCAAACTGCCATCATCGTTTCACGTTATTTCACGTTCATGTGTTACACCATAATGACAAAGGTCTGATACGCCTGTCACTGGTAAACTTTTACGGTCATGATCGTTTCTGGGAGTCATTCACCAACAACACAACAACGTGTTGCAGTAATACTTTTAGAAACGTGTAACCTCAAACCAATAATAAGATATTTTCAACCAGTTTGGGAGTGAGCAGGCTGACAGTCATCTTTTCCTCTGAGGACACACCAAATAAAAGTCTGGGGACTTCACCATCATCTTGCGATGGCTCCATCGCATCGTTTATTAGCATACATGAAGAGCACTGTGTTGTTACTGTACGTGACCCTTTGCTCTCGTCTTCATCTTTTTGCCCAGTAACAGAGTGTTAATGTTATATGACCACTGTAGCCTGTACAGAGTGTCTTTGTGTGTGGTTCCCCCAGAGGATTCCACTCGGCATCGATCACTCCTTTTTCCTAATCAATAGTGACCTATATACGGATCAGTTCCCAGCATCCAAGGACATCCAGACTAACTCCCTCCTGGGCTGAGTAACCACAGTCTGTCAGCAGTGTAAAACATACCAGAGCTGACTGCTATCCACCTCAGTGAGCATAAAAACATACAGTAATGTATGGAAGTCAGGAAAGGAAATATTATTGATGGAAATTCTTTGCCTGTAGTCTCACTGGGTCGAATCATCAGAGTTACAAACTACTCTCTGCTGTTTACTGCAGTTGTACCTAGCTTAATATTTTACTGACTTATAAAAGTCTTTACTTTCCCTGCCAAGATAAAATTCTGGTTTAAATTCTGTCTGATCAAAGATGCAATTCTGATCAGTCATTTGGTGCCAGTTTCAGTTCTCGGAGCTCTGAGCGCATTTCTCTTTGAGGTTCGATTCCCAACCCCGCTTTATGAATTAGCAAGACTTGTCAAGACACGTACAAGTAGCACACATTCCTTTAATGGTTAAGACGAGTTTTTCACACCTTCCCTGAAGTCCACCAGCGATAAAATCTGTGTTTTGGAGTGCAGATGTGACGCTTCGGTGTGAGACGGAGAGAGGTGAGATGATCTGCTGTGCTCTGCAGTGGATAAGTGTGAGGTGAAGCGAGGGTCAGAGGTCTATTTGTGAACCAGTATGACATTAGAGATAATTAAAGCCATCAGGAGAGTGAGAGCTCATCGAAGGTAGGTAGTTGAGTTACTGGTATTCACATTTTGACTCTATTTGTTTACATATTGGCAAATTAGCTCAATTAAAAGCATTTTGAATCGGCTGTTAGCCGTTCCTGATTGCAAAACTCAAAAATGTGCCGATTCTCTGGCAACTTCTGCAGCGTCTTTTGTCATTTCAACCTGAGATTTATGGACATTTATTCATGATGAACATCATAGATAATATCTTCAGGAAGTGTAAGTCACGCTGAATAATATCAATATGTGTTTCATGTCTGTGTGTTTACTTAATTTCACCTCCCACGGTATCTTTGCCTAACTTCTCCCCCTCTGCGCCTCCCTTTCAACCCTCAGGGGAGTCTCTTGGCTCTGTCCTGCAGAACGTCCATGCCTGTTACAGGATGTTTTCTGCAACAATGAGTTAAATTGAAGAGGAGCACAGTGAATATTTCATTTCCCCTGAAATGTTAATCCCATCCAAATGGGACTGAAGTCATTATAATTCACTCTATGCTGTTTTCACGGAGTTGTAGTCATTACAATGGAAAATCCTTGAAATGTCTGTCGACAACAAACTGCAGGTTTAGTCACGGTACGACATAAAACAATTAAAAATGCTCCTTTGCCTGCTGTCGAGAGACTCTTCAATGCTCTTTGCTTCTTTGTTGATGTTGTTTGTTGGCTTCCATTTCCTCCTCATGGTCATCTGTTTTTCCTCTTTCACTTCACTCATAATAGCATTTTTCATTTGCCAGCAGCTTTTATTGGATTCACAAGCGGAGAAGGAATGAAAGGAGGGCGAAAAAATACAAACCACAAGCCACAAACAAATCAGTGCTTTGGCAGCTGGATGGCAAACACCATTAATTCTCCCATTAGAGTTTGATTAGAACCAAAGACGTTTTCGTAAAGTCAAAAAAAAAAGCTTCAGCCACAAAGAGAACGCTTTGGAAACAGCGGGAAAGAAAAAACAGTTTTGATCTTGAGAAAGTTTAAAATGAGACGAGCATCAGTGGATTCATCACCTCAAACACTCTCTGAATCCGACCAGACGGGTTCATCTTCCTCCTGGACTTTGATCTTGCTCACCTCAACAGGATAGATTCTCAACTTTTCTCATGATGTTGTTAAGAGAGCAAGCCAGAGAAAAGAAAGCTCGAGATCAGGATATCGAGAAGAAAAAAGGAAGAACAACAGAGACAGAGAGGATTTGTTCAGCTCATCGTCTACAGAGGGATTGTTATTGAGCATTAAGTAGTCGGTCCATGCTGTGTGTTCCTTGAAACCGCTGAGGGAAATGGATTGATTTGGCCACATCAATACAAAACTCTCTGCCTTAAGCTCTTACTGGTAGCTGATGAGTTCTCATTTGTTTCCTGGGCAGAGGTGCAACAGAACACAAAGCTGACTGTATGAACCCGAACGCCGAGGAGTCGAATCGTCAGTCAGACACTCCGAAGAAGTCGAGCGTTCGTGGAGTTTGTTAGTGTGCAGCATACTTCTCGGGATATTTTAGCTTTTCAGCCTCTTTTAGCTCCTAGTATCAGTTTTCCAGCAGTAGCTGTTTTCGTAAACCTGTACAAAGCCAGATTTCCCTCAGCAGTTGGTGGAGACCAAACCAGAGCTAAAAGGACAGTAAATATTGGACTTTTCAAACATTAGCATTCATTTTGAGTCCTATCCTTTTAGCTCGGGTTTGGTCTCCACCACCTTTGAGAGAAATGTCTGGCTTTGTAGCGCTTCGATGTTCCACTTTGTTCATCAGCTGAACTCTAACTGTGTCTGTCTGCTGTTAGGTTGATGAAACCAGCGGCCTTCTGCTACTGAAAAAAGACAAAACTAGGAGATAAAAGAGGCTGAGAAGCTCCATTACTTGATCTGTTATTGATAAAGTAAAGACTCAAGAAGATATCTGGATGCAATGTAAAGAGATTCCTCTGATTGATCATGATTTTTCTGACGTCTGTCTGAGGTTACACACAGATCATCACAGTCCTGTGCAGCATTACACCGCATGCTTCCTGCTTCATGCAGACATTCAAACCCTGTTCTGTTCTATTTGGAATGAGCTAATCCAGTTTGGACCGTATCGCCCATCTCTGATGACGGAGAGGAAATTGAATTGTCTTTCCATCTCACCATCGCTCCCCTCCTTCCCTCCCTCCATCCCTCTCCGTCTCTCCGTCTCTCCGTCATTTTTGTTTCTCGTCTTTGAGCTGGTGAGCCACAGAAAATCTTCTTTCAATAAAACCCTCCGTGTCGTGTTTGCATTCGCTTCTCTCTGTTTACGGATTATTACCTGCCGTTATCTCCTGCATGCAGCGAACAAACACAGTCTGACTGCGTCTGTTTACGTTAATAACGTGATAAAAACATCAGTCTGAAATGTTCAGGACAGAGAAGCTAAATATTCTGATTTAGTTTAAGATGATCTGCACAGTGTGATCTGATTTGTGTGGTTGTGTTTGAGCAGCGGCGTCTTCAGACTTCCACATGCATCATGTCAGCCTCTCTTCTTTATGTCTGTGGTCGTCTTACCAGAAGTCGAGGCCGCGCTCGAGCTTCCCAAATAAAAGAAACGATAGATTTTTCCAGGTTTTTAGTCCAGAATGAACGACTCAGTTTAAAGATGACGATGGGAGAGAAAATCGATCAGCGATGCTTTTCTCAGGTTTTATGGCCTTACTCAGTTCTCGTCATAAAAGCATCTTTCCAACACTTAGTGGACACAAGTTCTCTTTAATGGCCTCAGCTTTCAATCTGTTGTTGTGCTTTGACAAGGCTTAAACTTTCTACGTGATCGCAGCGATGTGGGTAATTCTGCCTCGCTCAGTCCAAACGAAGCTTGTGATGTGGACAGAGACACGGCTAACAAACACCTGTCATGTGACGTAATCTATAATAAGATACAAACAGAACGATAACAGCTCGGTGTTTGTGAGATTGAACAGTCGCTTCATCAGACATCTGTTCTCAAGCAGCACTTCTGTTTTTTTCCCTATTTGCAGTTAAAGTCAGAGAGGAGACGAGATGAAAGAAGCATTTTATGTTTTTCTGCAGTTTCAGTGTGGAAGAGTTTAGAGCTGGAGAAAGAAATGTATTATTGCCAGATTCAACTTTTGATTTAATTATTTTAATTAAACTTCCTGCAGGTATTTTCTAGTATTTCTACCAGATGTATGTTACAAATCAATAAACGCGCTCAGAAAAAGTCAAATATATCAAATAACCCTGAAACTCCAGCGGTCACGTCTCCGTCACATCTGTTTTGGTCCATCCTCCAACCCACCGGGAGCGTTTCAGAAGCGTTTATCCCTCCAGACTTTGTTTACTTGCTCAGATTTGGTCATTTTCCTGGTTTATGTTCTTCTAAATATGCTTCTACATGTGGAAATATGCTACGTACTTCATTTGTTTCTCTTTTGTCTGTTTTTATGACTGGCAGTTTCCACGGAGGTATTTTATTTTGAAAATCCATCAGATTCTCTACGCTGTTTCTGTGTCTGGCTTCCTGTCAGCTCGAGGTGCTCTGTGTTAAATTGACGTGGGTCCTCGCGGCGTCCGTCAAAAATAGAACAGCCGCGTTGAGTTCAACCCGGAGCCGAGCTGAGGCCCGCTTCTTGGACGCTTCTGAACCGGACCGCGGCGGAGCCGGTGGGGTTTGAAACATCGACTAGAACGACCGCGTATCACTGCGGAATTTGGGGGTAAAACGTGTCAAAAGATCCTGAAGCATTTTATGTATTAATTTTGTCATTTTTTTATTGCTAACGGGTGAACAGGTTGTAACGTAACTTTCTTTCCGGTTGTCAAACTGATTTTTATGTAAAGGACGAATTATCCAGAAAGATGTTTATGTTCCAGATGTTTATCCTCGTGAGTGCCTTACATGTAACTGAGGGAACATGTATGTAAAGTTTACTGCTGTAAACTGACTGTTGTAGCTCCAGATTATACATAATTCAGGACATGTATTTATTTATTTATCCGGTCCTATTGTGAACAGCTATCATTGGTTGTGTGTTGGCTGTTTCCATCTCTCTGCTCACTGCCTCACAACAAACTGCAGGTCCTCTTCACTCTCCCGTGTGTCCGCCTGCAGACCAAAACAAAGCTCACTGTTTGTACTGAGGAAGGAACAAGGACAGAACAACTGTCTGTCTGTCTGTCTGTCTGTCTGTCTGTCTGTCTGCACTCGGCTTCATTGTTTGTTGTTGCCACTGAAGAGTCTCCAGTGTGGCTCAACTGAATGGATGATAAACAGAAACGCACTGAATACAGCGAAGATCATGTTTTGAACTGAGTTTGAACTCTCACACACACACACACACACACACACACACACACACAGACACACAGACACACACACACATTTTACATTTTATACAACACTAGTGTGAACTTTTCAACCCGCTAGTTAAACAGAAAATCCAACACACATTTACAAGATAGAGATCAGCTCAGAGCGGCGTGCAGAGAGGAGATTTGACTCAGCCAGCCGCGGATAAAACAGCCTTCTGCAGCACTTTTAAATAAGCTCTGTGTGTGTGTGTGTGTGTGTGTGTGTGTGTGTGTGTGTTTGGGCTTCTGTATTGTCAAGAGCTTGCTTTCCAATTGGCCTTTTCTCCCTGACAGTAGAAATAGTCGGGTTGAGCTCAGACCCCGGTCAGACGGGCGACACCAGACTTCACTGCTCTTTGTGATAAGACCACTTCAGTCCTCCAGAGCTGCTGTGGAGCTCTGACAAGACTCAGGACAAAACTGTGGGTGGTTGGACACAGAATAAACACTCCTGCATGCTCTCATTCATTGTTTACAGGCGTGGACAGAAGAGAGAAACTCACTTCTGGCTAAATTCCTCCTGGAGAAAGCTGAAGAAAGATTTCTTGTAGACGTGTAACCGTGTTTTTAAAGTGCAAGTTAACTTTTGGCCAAATCAGTCAAATTCACAGCTTCATATAATCAGCTGCCAGTGACGAGGAAAGTACACACAGTTTACTTAGGTATACTCGTGTAGAGAAATAGAAAGCTCTCTCTGTTTCTGTGCAAAGAAACTTTAAGTCTTTCGCTTGAAAGTTTCCTCTTTCACATCGTCTTTCATTTATTGCTTTATATAACGCAGAGTTTGTGATAACTGTGGTAGATGTTGCAGAGTGCTGATTTTATCTGTCCGTGACGCAGTATGCTGTGTGAATCTAACACTACAAACGAGTATAAAATACACATAATATACACAAAGATTATATTCCTGTGTAATACCAGTACATTATAATCTTTGTGATATGCAAACAGTCTTGATGAGAAGCTGTGCAACAATGCAAAATGAAAATAATGTTTAATTTCACTCAGATGCATTAAAACTGAAGGCTAAATTCCACCGAGCTCGGATGTGACGCCTTCCGTATCCGGTCGATTATCTAAATAAAACACCCCGTACAAACAATTTAACTACAAAGTATATTTACATATTTAGAAGCACATGAAGCAGAAAAATGACCAAAGTCTTTTTAGAATGCCGGGACTAGAATGTACGGATACTTGTGTAAAAATGTAGGATAGAATACTCATGAAGTATTTGTACTGTATTTGTTACTTCACACCTCTGGTCGTCGTAGTGAAGTGAAGGTGACGTTTTCAGCGGTGTGGTGCAGTACTTTTTTTTTTTTGGATCCAAAGTGGAACCGGCTCTTTAAAACCCGTCTGCCCTTCACTGTTCACCTTTTTCTTGAACTGTTTGCAAGGTCTTATGGGTAGCTGTGGATGCTGAGTTCAGGGCTCGGGGAGAGCTGAATAACTGCTTAGTCTGAGGACATGTTGGACCTCACAGAACCATGAAATCATGAAAGTGGGGGGAAGAAATGGGCCACAGCATTCGTCTCTGCCTTCACAGTTTGTCCTCTGTCTCTCTCTTTTCTTTCATCAGCCTTCTCTCTCCATCTTTCTGGCTTACTCAGCGTTTTCTGATCAACCCCCCTCCGATGGGGAAAAGCTTTATGCAACGCTGTGTCCTTTTCATCCCTCCTCTCCTCTCCTCTTCCTCCCCCTCTCCTCCTCTCCTCTCTTCTTCCTCCCCCTCTCCTCCTCTCCTCTTCCTCCCCCTCTCCTCCTCTCCTCTCTTCTTCCTCCCCCTCTCCTCCTCTCCTCTCCTCTTTGATCTGGTCTGAGCTTCATCACAAAATTTGATACCTTGATCTCGACGAGGTTTCTGAGGAAGTGCCGATAAGTGATAAAAGAGACAGAAGGCTCAAAAACTGAAGACTTTTTATGTTTTTGTACATTTATAGTGTGAAAAATTAAAGATTAAAACAGGTGGTTCAAACACTGGTGTGCGCTCCCTTCACAGCCCAGCTGAGAAATGTCATCATGGTTTCTTTCAGAAGTTTTGGCTCCGGCATGAGAGGAAAGATAAAATCGTGTTCAGTTCATATCGATGCCCTGATCTGATGAGATGAATTTAACACAGACACAGCTCGGACATTCATTAATGCAGAAATTAAAACGAGTGATTAGTAAAGATTTAAATGAGTCACAAAGGTTGTGAGGTGAATCTCAGCAGGGACGTTCATCAGACGGTGATGTGATCTTCTCTGTGTCTGCAGCAGTCGGTGGCCGTGATATAAAAATCAAGTTAAAAGAAAACCTTTCTTGAGTCGTGTAATCCATCAAACAGTTCTATTGTTGTCATGAGTAAAGCTTTGTAGACTTTCATATTTCCACTTCATGGCATTATAATTAACTCCTGGCATAAATGAACGCCTTTGGCTGCCCTCAACAGAAAGAAACGTCTAAATTTGGAAGGTTCCCATTAAATTAACCGGTAAATAACTGGTTTATTATTAAAACTTTAAATTAGTCTGGCCCTGCATTGACTCAGAGTTTGACACTGAACTGAACCGCTGCCGTGGCTGGCTTCTTCTTCTCACCGTGATCACAGTACTTCTCGTGAAAAAATAACACACTCATTGTACTGAGTCAGCTCTTTGAATCCTTCACACTCTGCCACACAGATTTACAACACATCAGATCACCAAAGTCTGGCGAGCGTCACACTTTTACCTCCTGGCTAGCAGCGGCGTAATCTTTGTCTGCGAGACGTCTTCAGACACGGCAGCTTGTTCTTAATGTAGTAAGGCGAAGAGCCGGTACGACTACCAAACTGAAGAGCAGCGTCGCAGAATAACTTTGACTCTGGTACCTTTCTTCATCAATAAGTATGTATATCATGTGGTTGGGTGTGTTCAGAGTGATGTCACGGTGTACTGACACACTCTGGAGTACACATCTACATCACTGCTTTGAGGTGGAAATTTAAAGGTCCACAGACAGAAGATCATCAGCTGCTCATGAACTTATAAAGTAACAGTTGCATAATTATCAGTGTTAAAGCTTCATTTGTTGTTTAATTCTGTCCACTTTAACTGAGTTATGTTGGATTTCACCACCTGAAGGAGGTGAAACCTTTATGGTATGATCTCACTTCAAATGACTCCAGGTGTCTTACACAGGCATTAAAAAATCCTCTTCTTCCTCCGTACGTATGCAGCCTCATTAAGCCGAGCCGAGCAGCCGTTACTTCCTTCCTTGCTGGGACGGGAACTCATTTCCAAGACTTGTGATTATGTCAGGTCAAAGACGGACAGACGTGCACAGATTGATTCAGCTTTGATTTCAGCCTCCTCCTCCTCCTCCTCCTGTCGTAGATGGACTCGACTAACGCTTCGTCAGTCTGTAACGAACACTGTGGTGTTTAATGTATTCAGGCTGAGCTTTCTCCTGCTGTCCTGTCTGAGGAGGCTGACGTTCAAACACACCGTCAGCACAATACACAGCCTGTCAGCATAATGCACAAACACACACACTCAGCTGTCATCGCAATACTCCGGCCTCGTGTTTTTCATTTTAACACCGCTCTGTTTGCTCTCAAGCTTTCTTTAATTCTTCTGTTCTCTCTCACACAAACTTGTCTTTTCTTGCCATGATCACCCCAAACCGCATTTAACCCCACTGTGCGCACACACACATGCTCTGCACACACACACACACACACACACACACACACACATGCTCTGAGCGGAGGTATCAGTCGGGCTGTTGTCCTGACAGACGGCCAGCTGGCTGCAGGACAGTCAGACTAACAGTCGACCGACTCATCAAGCTGATGAATGAAGTCACACAAACAGGAGCTCTTTATGTTCGCTCCGTCATTACACAGTGTGGACGACGGCCTCGTCTGCCACAACAGCCTGTGTGTGTGTGTGTGTGTGTGTGTGTGTGTGTGTGTGTGTGTGTGTGTTACTTCCTATTCATGTGTTTTCATTGTGTGACTTGGCCATGACTGTGTGACAGACGTGCTTGATGATGTGAGTCCTGGTCAGTAGTTTGTAATTAAACAACCAAACTGTAAATAAAAGGAACGTTCCATTCAAACATTTAAACAACGCTCCGTGAACCACAAAGTAAAGGACTGCTTTCTAAATCTACGTCCATGTTCATGAAGCTTTGGACAGGAAACAGCTCTGCATGGGCATCGAGTACTCGAGTACTCCGTGTCAGTATTAATTCAACGTAATGAGTCTAATGTTACCGTTAGCAACCAGACAACCAACGTGTTAATCGTAGAACGACAGTCCCATCCTGACAGAAAACAGCAGACCGGACGACAGACAACCTCTCTGAGCTGTGGCTGAGGTGGTACAGCAGGTCGTCTGTTTTAATGCTCGAGTCCTCACTGATGATAATTCAGTGAGAGTACTCGATGTCTACATGACTTCAAATGTCCGTCACAGTTCCAGAGGTGAACGGCTGCAGGGACGTGTGCACAGATTCAAACAGAACAAACAGTACCAGCCCGTCAGAACTGCAGATATCCATCCGATGGATTCAGATAAACAAGCGGCTGTCATGGACCAGCTGGCAAATTCTGGGCGGCTGCATCTGTAAACAGTCAGCAGAGCTCATAAAATACATGATAAATGTGTAAACACACCAATGCACTTCAATATTAGAGCACACACACCAACACCTGCTCCACTTTCTGTGATTTGTTCACGACTTTTTCTACTTAACGGTTGACGGAGGCTTTTACTGTGAAGCACCTGCAGGCGAGTTAGCATTTAGTTAGCCAGCGTATGCTAACGCGACGAGGTGGTGTTGATGAGACGCTTTTTGAAGGTCTCAGTCTCGTCTCTGTCTCAAACAAAGAGGACTCTGGACCACACCTGCCAGGATATCACCAGTGTTTCCAGTTAATCACCTAATAATGTCCAACTTATCTGGTCTTGGTCTTGACTTGGTCTCGGTTTAGCTGGTCTTGACTACAACACTGCAACAAGTTAAACAACATTTCATAATGTTAGTCCCTGTTAGTGTCCTGTAGTTTCTGCATCTTTGTTTAAAAGATTTTGTGTGTGTGTGTCTGTGTGTGTGTGTGTGTGTGTGTGTGTGAGATATTTGTTTCTATCTTCAGCCTTGACAGTCGGAGGTCTCTTGTTTCCACGTCGTCATGTTAGAATGTGAAACGATAACATGCCGGTGGTGTAAAAGCGTCCAATGTGACCTTATGTGTATGAAAGTGTGTGTGTGTGTGTGTGTGTGTGTGTGTGTACATGCCTTGACTTTGTCACCACTGACCTGTCACCTCACAAACATTTGAACCTTCAGTGTGAACCTCGATAAATCACTCTGTATGATGAGATGTCTTCATGAAGCGAACAGGTGAGCACAGATCACCTGTCCACGCGTTCAGACACTTCAGTTTGTCCAGCCGCACGTCGACCTGTTATTTGTGGTTTTAGCTAAATTAACCTGGATAAAAGTCAAATTATAAAAGTGTCTTTTGTTGTTTTGTTTAAGGAACAAGCAGCTAAGAATGAACCAGGACTGAATGAACTTTTGAGTCTTAATTGTTTCTTTGCAGTTTTGGTTTCACGTGTTTCGTTGGTGTCATCACAGAGAGGCTTTTCTGTCCAGACTGTCAGTTTTTGTAAAACATCCAGTGAAAACATTGTGATTGTAGCTGGTAGCAGACCGCACAGACAGTCTCTTGTAGAGAGGTCGGGTAACCGGGTCTCTGGTTTTGACAGAGCTCAACGAGCCTGACGCTGTCAGCTAAAAACAGACCTGCCACAGTCTGAGCGCTCTCTGAGTGTTTGTGTGGTCAAACAGGGAGCGAGCGCGAGGTCAAAGGAACAACTTTACTCTTTTTTTTTTTTTACCAGACTCTGAAATAAAAAGAAAAAAAATGCCGCTCTCAGCAGTTCGTCATTGACAGCCGGGGCCACCGCTTCAATTAACCTCCAATACAGCAGAGACATAGAGCAGAGCACTAACGGGCTTTTGGTTTAATTAGCTGTGTGTGAAGAAAACAACTCTTCTTCTCCTTCTCCTCAGTCTTTCTCTTTTCTCATCATCCAGAGTTCCTCTGCTCGCCGTAGACGTTCTGTATGTTGCCGTGGTTACGCTGAAGTGTGAAGTGAAGTGTTTATCTGCTGGACATACAACAGAAGAAGAACGTCAGCTAATGTTACTGTAAGCTCTAACATTAGATAACATGAGCTTAGGTTTCCTCCAATAAGCAGTTACACAGCGTGGCTGTCCGGGCCTTTTATTGTGGTGAACAGAAGGAAGCTGTTTGCGTGCTAGTCGTGAAATCTTCTCTTGACGTGTCTTTGTCTTTAACGGGAGATGGAAACACTTTTTTTCTGAATAAGTCGTGACGTAGCAAACATTGAAGTCACATGACTGATGAGCTGTTTCCTCATGGCTCTCGTGGCTCCACACAGATCTGATTTAACGCAACACAAATGTCTAATATTCACATAACGGTAGAGGACGGCAACAAATGTTCATTCACGTTTTCGTACCACGTTTGGATGGAAACACGACCAGCGTTAGCGACAATAAGGTGTGTGCCATCACTGTTGAGACTACAGCGTCTCGTACGAGGGTGAGCATGCACAGAAACATTTCTTTGACCCAAAGATAAACCATCAGATTATCATATTTTCCTCTTGAACAGATTATCAGAGGTTTACATCACCCCTCTCAGCCCGACTGAAGGTCATTACAGCAGGATATTAACGAGCAAATGAACCTCTAACAAATATGTGACAAGTACGTCTGAGCCGACAAACCAGCTATTTATCCGGGCCTCTCCAGACGGTCAGAAACCAGTCGACCAGTCCACCCAGTGAGCTGCTGGTGTCAGTCAGTCTCGTTGTGGCTGTGTGAACATTCCTCTCTGTGGCCTCCTTTGGCCTTTGCTCTCATTAACACAGGGGCTCTGACCAGGAGCCAGGGGCCCGGCAGAGCGGAGGAGGAGGAGGGGGCCTCACACTGTTTCACCAACATTACTCAGAGTCTGGTGTCTCCTCACAAAGACTGAACATACATCCACAGTGCGTTGTGTTATTCCTGCATGCAGACTGTGGCAGAGAACTATTTTCTTCTTAGTTATTCAGCCCACCCATCCCTCCTCATTAATAGTCTCTCATCTCTTTGTGAGTCATCGCTCTCTGTGGAGCGTAGGAGGACACCAGCCACTCTACCTCCATATCTCTGCCTCCATTTCTTTCTGTTTTTCTGTCCTCGTTCTCTCGTTTTTTTTTGTCTCTTTATCGCAGAAGAGGCTCAGCAGTTTAAAAATAGCGTCCTGGTTTTTCTGCACAGGCTGTTACACGTTTTATCTGTGATCCTGTTTTTATTCAGACGGAGCCTTAATGATCTAAATGTATCTGATAAAACATGTTTCCAGGAATCAGCTCTGCGTCTGCGTCTTGTTCTGTCCCGGTCGATAATTCAGTTCAACATTTCGTGTCCGTCATGAGCCAACAAGAGCAGTCCAAAAGATATTCATGTCACACTGATGCTGTGTTAATTATTTAATGCAGCGTTTTAGCTCATTTACATCAAATCACAAATGTTCAATTTGGCCACAAGTATGTGGACAGCCCTCTTCAAATGGAGCTCTAATTTCTCCGTAAAGAAATAATTTCCCCAGTTTGTTTTACCTTTTTTTTTATCAGGCGAGATGTCAAGAATGATTTCTCATTTCGTGCCAGAAGGTCTGTTCAGTCTGCTCAAAGCCCTGACTTCAATCCTGTCTGACACCTTTGGGATGAACTGTGAGTCAGATCTGATCACCGAATATCAGTGTTGGACCGCAGTGATGGTTTTTGTGGCAAGATGGGAACAAATTCTGAACCCCGCGAGGCAGCTGGACTCAAGAGATCATGTGAGAATTCATCTTTCCAGGCTTCAAGTCCAGACCACAGCGGTTTGGACCAATCAGCGTCCTTTGAGGAGCTACTGGCGGCTACAGCACGAGCTAAAAGCGTGGTCTAATGTGTGTGTTCTATCAGAACTGAAGAGTATTTGTTTATTAAAAGAAGAGCAGAGGACACTGAAGACTTTCAGTCACCTGCCAAGTGTGTTTTGAAAGTGCCTGCCCCTTAACACAATGGTTCTGTGTAATAAACCATCTGCTGCAGTCAGACTAACAAATCTCTGCAGCAGGTTCAACATCTGATGGCTGATCTGAGGCCAGCAGAGCGGAGGCTGTGCGAGCAGCAGCAGAAGATTAATGAACATGTTTTTGTTCGTGACACGCTTAACTCTCACATTCAGGTGTCATGTTAAGGCGTCCACATACTTTTGTCACATTTGAGAGGACGCAGCCAGTGAATGCTGAAGAGCTGCTGGTGTTGAATAAGTAATCATCCAAAGCCTCTGATCAGCGCACTCATGATTAATTCATCCATACACAATAATAAAACATGAACCACAGATTGTTCTGTGTGTGTGTGTGTGTGTGTGTGTGTGTGTGCTGTGAACACACCCTCTTGTTTTGATTAGAGCGAGCGAGGCTGTGGCGGTGGACACACAGTGCAGAGGAGTGAGGGGAGGAGGAGGAGGCGGAGCGTTTGTCCTCCCTCCATTCATCGCGAGCGAAGTCTCTGTCCTCTGCCAGCGCCTGATTGGCCGCCTCCGCAGAGAGAGAGAGAGGGAGAGAGAGGGAGAGCGTGTGATGAAAGGACGGGGGAGGAGTCGGCGCATGTGAGCATACTGACACATAAGAGAGAGCAAAGAAAGCAACAACAGAAGAGACGGAGAGAGGCCACATCTGTGCTCCTCTCAGAGGGAGGACTAACAGTATCTGCACTCGTCCTTCCTCCCTCGTTCCTCCTCTTGTGTCCTCACTCTCAGCTGTGCCGGATCTCCTCCTTCCTGCAGCCGTTTGGAACGACACCAAAGATTGCGAGATGCAGGAGAGGACGCAGAAGAGGACAGCGGAGATGAAGAGATGACTAGTGTGTGTGACGGGCTTGCATGTGGACTCGACAGTTGTGAGTGTGTGTGTGTGTGTGGGAGTCCCTGAGCTCCTGCCGGCTTCAACCAGATGGAATCTGGCCCGGCCGGTTGGCATGGAGATGGATGCGAGGTGCCTCCTCGCTCAGTGGACCGCTGCTAGCAAACAAACAAGCTCTTGTTTTCTGTCCACTCTCTGTCGCTGAGGCGAGTCCGGCAGCTTTAAGCGTGTGATTTTTGTTTTTCTGGATTCTCTTTCTGTGTTTTTTTCTCGTCCCGAGCAGAAAAAGTGATCGAGAGAACACAGAGCTTCTTTTCTAAACTCTGCCGACTCTGTCTGTCCTGACTGTCGCCCTTGGCGAAAGAAAGTCGTGAAGGCCGGCGCCCTGCCCTGCACAGATTTTCGGGTTCTCGTCCGGGACAGCTCGGTTCTAATTAGGCCAGAGGGTAGCAAGCTGGTGCCTTTCCCATTTTATGTTTCGTCTCCCTCCCTTCATCCACCTCCTGAGGCCCCATTGTCATCATTAATTTCTATTGCGAGTCGTCCATGAATAATGGAGGTAGCAGAGTCTTCTCTGGACTAGTGCCTTAAGGGTGTGAGGCAGACGGGAAAGACGAACAGAGGGTTAGAAAACAGAGCTGAGCGCTGGAGTGCTCACTCGGAGGGGTGTGTCCAGCGGCGAACGGATGAATGGAAGAGCAGCCGACGGAGGCCGAGCTCAAGAACAACACGTGCTGTGACGACGAAGCAGAGGAGAGGACCATCCTCGAATACATCTAGACCGCACCTTCCTCAACCGGGAGTAAACAAAAGAGATAAAGGAAGGAAAACATCTTCTCTACGGCGTCTTCTCATTTGTCTTTTTGAACATTTGTTGGGAGATGCTCAAATGGAATATCCCAGAAGCTTTGTGCTTCAAACATTTGATTCTCTTTTAAAGTGAACTCAACTGGAGCATCAAAGAAGAAACAGGACTCGTAGATCTGTTCTCAGACCTGGAACATGAGCAGAGAGCTGCTTAGAAAAGGAGACCGTCTCTTAAATAAAGTATCGTACTTGGCAGCTCTACAGTCTCTGTTGGCATGATCATTGTTGACAGTTGATGGACAAAGAAAAGAGGAGCGAGGAGGCTGTGATGTAACTTCCTCCATGTGGACCGACTTCGTAGAAAGTGCCTGAACTTTGTAGCTTTGTAAAAAAAAAAAAAAAAAAAAAAAAAGATACCTGAACTCATAGAATCATGGATGACTCGAGTATTCTGAGGCGCAGAGGACTTCAGGTAAGACTTAGTTTGTTACTCAGGAATGGAGCTTAAGGATTCCTCTGTAGTTCACAGGGGTCAAAGGTCACGCACAGAGAATTTGACTTGAAGCGATCGATTCGGTGAAGGGTTAAAGGAAAGAATGCGAGCAGCAGGAAAACACGTTCGTACAAAGACTTCTGTGCACACGTCGTGATTTTTTGATAGTCATTGTTGAAACACACACTCCTTCACCCTATCACGTTTCCAGCTGATAAAAGCATACCGGCACTCTCAACACACACACACCATTACACCAGACCTATCCAGTTTCTCTCTCTGGTGGAAATCAGCAAATGACGCCACAACCCAGTGAGCAACAACAAGCCCTCGTATATTAAAACACACAAGATACGCCAAAAAAAAGCCAAACAAATACTGAAACTAGCTCCTCAAATATGAAGATTTGCTGTTTTTAAGCATTTGATGTCACTTTTTTACACTTAAATATGGCTAAATTATCAGTTAATTAAATATATAATCATCAGATTCAAAGAGAAAAGCCACTCATGCCTGTTTTAAGTCATCTATTGTAGTAAATTGTGGTGTTACGTGCAAGGTAACTTCAGATTCTCAGTCATCCAGGTCAGACGATCTGTTGAAGGTTATCGTGGGTAACTGGATGTTTCTTGAAGATGTTTCTGTTTTCAGTTTTTTATTCTTGCTCTTGAGACGTTGTTTTCTCACTTTAGTGACTTCGTGGTTTCAGGGCTATACATGAGGAGGTTCCAGAAACGTTGAGTCAGCAAACATTAGTCAACCCTCCTTCCCCCCAATCCGTCTGTGAGAGAGTGAGGGGAGGGTAACGTACGTTCGAGTCAGATTTAGCATTCAGCCTCAGATAACCTCCTTCCCATCAGCCCCCCCACCTCCCTCCCTCACTCTGAAGCCGCCAGGAGAAATCAGGATATAAGGATGTGACAGGACGCTGACACACTGTGTTCTACATCCAGTATTTACAGTGTTTAAATAGCTTTGTGTGGAGACGAAGTAGGCCTCGAATGAGGACACCAGGCAGAGAGAGATGACCTGGATTTGCTGAGATTCCAGGACTTCATTGCACCTGTTCTATCTCAGGCTTTAAAGGTCCAGTGCGTCAGATATTTACAGGACACGACAGAAGATTCCTAACTATGTTTCCATGAGTGTTCAAGAAGAATAGTTGCTTTGGTTACCTTAGAATGAGAGTTTTATATCTACAGATATTTCTTTCTGTCATGTTTCTACAGTAGCCCAGAATGGACAAACTAAAAAATGGCTCTTGATAAGGCCTTTTGTAATTTTTCCTTGATGCAATCAGCAACTACATCATAGTGATAGTACCTTTTATGTACACAAACTATAACAAACTCCCCTCATCTGGTTTTTGATACCTATTATGTATCGTTAGGATTGACATGAAAATATAATTGCATATCATCTGCATAGAAATGAAGATATATGACTTTTACTTGTTATGATGAAGGAGAGGATCCCTGAGGTACACCACAAATGTTTGGTTTCTGGCGTTTACTGGTGTTTTCTTGCAGTTCAGGTGAAACCTCAAACCTTCAACTCACAGCATGAAGGTGGTCACCAACTGTTTTTATGTTTCATCTCACTTTAATTCTGTGTTTTAAACACTGCTTTGTTTCATACATGTGCAGTTACAGTCCAGTTTGCTGCATTAAACGCTGTCATACATCTTCACAGTCAACAAAAGTGTTCAGTGACATTCTCGAGTTTGGAAAAATACGAACAGACGAGTGTAGCACAGGTGTTCTACAGAAGAGGAATCTCAGCTATTAAGAGCAGCCTGTTGTTATGCAGTGTCTTTTTGTAGGATGTCTGTTCATCCACACACACTCACAAAAAATGCTTTTATAGTTTTTGTGAGAAATGTTCAAAAGACTGAAGCTTCATTCTGAAACTACAAGCACACATTAACTCCCTAACCGTCACACTGTGGAGAAGAAATGGGAATCCATCAGCGTGTTTTTGTGGACAGATGATTCCTTTTATGTGAAAACTTTGCCAAGCAGACGAGCCGAGGCGCTGATTGACAACTGAATATTTGTTTGTCTCCACGCAGCAGTTCTGTCTGGGCTCGGTGTGTTTGTTGGTGAGGGCTGTCCTCTGGCATGTTTTGTTTCTGTAAATCCCTTTTAGTGGCCGGATGCCCACAGTTGGCAACAAATACAGTCGGCTGGACGGATTAAAAACATGACCGACAGTCTGAAACCTCGACCCCTAGAGGCTGCAGCGTGATTTAGATTTTCTTAGAACCTTACCAGTCATGGAGCTAAAGTGTAAAAGTTTATCCTGAAGGTAGTGTTCTAGGAAACGTATCAGGGTCATTAAAAGGAAAGGCTTTATCCTCTGGGGAGCAGGAATGTCATCAGATATTCCATGGCCTTTTCAGATTGTTATGTTTCTGGTTTTGAGGTAGAAATTATGTCCCAAAGGTCAGACAGTCAACTAAATCATCCTCTGGAGTCCATAAATGGAGCAGCTTTCATGGCGATTAGGCCGTTTATTTTCACGATAAACGATCAAGTGTTGGTAAAATAGACATTTAAGCCCGATGTTGGCGCTAGTAGAAAGGTCAGGGGACGTTCATGCAGACATCCAGTGGTTGTTGAGATTCTTGCTGGAACAGTTACACAATTAATCGTTGATTATCGTTCTCCAGTGTGATGTTTTGAAGCTTGTCTACATCTCGTAAAGGCCTGCAAGTAACGACTAGTTTCATTAGCTCATTAGCCAGTCGTCTGTTAATCAATCAGTTGTTTAAATGTCAAACAAGGATGCCACATACAATTTCCAAGAAAGCAATGCGATATTCAGCCAAGAGTCCAGCAAAGGTTTGACAGACCTTTTATTAATCAACAGAGAACAAGTTATTAATTGGTGAGTGGATACTTAAAATAATCATTAGTTGCTCCAGGTGAGATATCTTACCTCGGACAGATAGACCAATCATCACCCTCATCCTTAGGACTCGCCTTTAATGGAACATAAAGACCAACATGGCTCTTCAGCATTGAGGATTCGTGATCAGTGTCTATTCTTTGTGTGTCCTTGAAGTCCTTTCAAGTCACGCTTTCTCCGATTAGCTACCCTGTCATTTAGCATATAGCCTGAGGTCAGAGGTCACCACTCCATCATCAGGACTCCATCGGGCTGCTCTGATGGACTGAGGAAGATGGAGGATGTTTAGTGTTTAGAGACCAAACGGGGGAGTAAGAGTCAACCACTTGACCTCTGCTGGGAGGGATGGTAAAGAGAAAATGTGGTTAGGGTCAAAGGTCAAACAGATAGTGACCGTCCTCAGCGTCTAGGTCATGAAGCTGGTTATTGCTTTCTATTTGTAGATCTCTGTTTCTAAAACAGGATGTGGGGGTGAAGAGTGAAATATGTCGGGGGCAAATAAATGAACCACAGAGGGAAAAACAATGAAACAGCTCTTTTCAAGACGAAGTTCATTAGTACGGTGGGCTTAAGAGTCTGTACCAAGTGAGTGCTGGCCGGGTTTGCAATGCCTCTGGGAGGACTGTGGTTGTGTTTGATGGGTGACTGAAGAGTCTTTGAGGCGTGATATATGTTCTTTTTACTGTGATGCTGTAAATGAACGCAGGAAACAACGTCTGTCCACAACAAACGAGAGAGACGAATTTGTAATCTTGAGTATACTGTAGGTTACATGCCCAGGTAAGTGGGTCAGGAATCTACTTATACCCTATACTAATTGTTTTTATATAACAACAAAGACTCTTAGCTACAGTGTTAGCGAGATGCCGTCATCTCTTGTTTTGGCACTCCAGCAACGCTTGCTGAAAGACAACCTTTATCTGCATTGCCCTCAAACTGGCATTAAATTGCGCCATGCATAGTTAGAGTTTCACCCACATCCGCTACTGCCACCCAACTAAACGTCTGCCTATCAAACATCAATATTTTTGTACCAACCGAAATGTAACATGAATACTCAAACCTTTTACCTGTAAAGACTTTTAACTATGACGTTCCTGTGACTAAGCTTTGACAAAAACTTATTTTATACTGGCACTGAAACCGGCAGTGTTACTTTCACTCAGTGTTTACTAAAAATCCAGATGCATCCCAACAATTGGACG
Source organism: Sciaenops ocellatus (assembly GCA_033000465.1). Classification (NCBI taxonomy): domain Eukaryota; kingdom Metazoa; phylum Chordata; class Actinopteri; family Sciaenidae; genus Sciaenops; species Sciaenops ocellatus. Next base: position 2,729,988 of record CP136882.1, read on the forward strand.
ACTTTATTTGTCTCAGCTCAGATCACAAAACCATTTTATGATTGCATGTTGTCATCCCAAAGCCGGACGCTTATGTTCTGGCCCGCTTTTGCTGTTATGTCATGGGTGCCAAGGTATAGTAACACCTCCCTGTTTCTCTCCTGCACTCCAACCAGACGGCAACACTCCAGTGCCTCCCTCGATATATTAAAAAAAATAGCCTTTAATGGTGAGGATTTGTAAGATACGTCCCTCAGCCTGTGCATGAGTACTGTGCACGTCTGTGTGTGTGTGATCATGTGTCCCGCTGCAGTGTGAGAAGCTGGATTAGTGCTGCCATTCACAGCTCCAAACAGCAGCAGGCGTTTTCCCCTTCCAGAAACAAAAGCCTTTCTGTTCCTGACTACGTATTAAATCCAGAATCTTTATCGAGGCTCTATGCTGACATCAGCCCTGTCTGGATACCAACACGGATGCCGTCGACTCGTATCAGGTGGCATCTGCTTCCATCCCAAATTGCTGTCACATGGATTTAGAGACGATTCTTCACTGGCGTACTCTGCGCTCCGTGTCTGCTCACTCAGATTTCATGGAAATGAAATACAAGCAGGTTTCCTGATCTGAGTATTCCTCGGGGACTATTTCTTCTGCTTAATACAAAAAAAAGAAAAGTGTATTCTGTGGATTATCCAGAACACGGATGCTATTTCTGAAAAGAAATGCTCCTGTGAGCATCGCAAATGAATTCCACCCCCACAGACAGAAATGTCAGACACAGATATCTAAAATGAAAACAAAACTGTGTGCGTGACTAGATACCAAAATATACCTAAATTATTTTCATTAGTGATCAACCTGTTGATCATTTTCTTGATTAATCGATTAGTCGTTGGTCCTGGTCATGGAGAACTAAACCAGAGAATATTCACCTTTGAGAAGCTGAAATCTGAGAATTTGTGACTCGAAGTGACTCTAAACTTTCAGCAAAATAGTTGCAGATTAATTAAATAGTCGACTGCTGATTAAGCGACTAATCATTGCAGCTTTAAAACTTTGTTTTATGAATTATTAAAAACTGCGGAGTTGCTCCACATAAAGCTGCTGTAAAACTACAGTGAAGTAATTAAAGACTGAGTAGGAGTCTTTTCTGTCTTTATTGCTCGTTAATCAACCGGCGATGCAGAACACAGTGAAAGCTTCTGTATGGTGAACACTGGAAGGACGGCACAGTCGCACAAGTGTTTAAAAAGAAAGATGAATGCTGAGAAACCCACCAGCGAACAAGCTCATATCTGTTTCTGCTTCGTCTTTAATGATTTGAATCATGAGAAAGTACACCCATTTTAATAACTGATCTAATTGTTTATCAAATAAAGAAACCACTGGGTATCATTTAAAGCCAGTACACTTAAAGTTAGCTTGATACTAGTAGAGAACTGGAGAATCGAGAGCTTCGCCTTCTGGCTTAGCTCCCTCTTCCCCACAGCAGTCCAGTACAACGTCCACAGTACTGCAGACGCCGCACCAAACCGCCGATCCATCTCACGCTCCTTTTCCATTTTCGTCACTCGTGAACAGCTCGAGATATTTGAACTCCCTCGCTTGGGGCAGTAACTCGCTTCCAGCCCGGAGGGAGCGTTCCCAGTACTCATATTCACAGTTTTACCTGAAATAATCCTGCTTCTTTTACGTATTTATTTCTATCAGACACCACCAGTGTGTAGTATCACCATACTTTGATGGGACTTTACAGTTTGATGCAATCTTGCTGTGCTGAACCGCCAACTCTGACAAATACACCGCCACAGACTGTACGTAGCTGCTAGCTGTAGCTGCCGTAGTCAGTCAGTCCCATCATATAAAATGGAAGAACGCTTTGATGGTTTTGATGCCACTTGGCACTGGCTTATTTTAGTTTAGAGAACTGATACTCAGCCCAGTGTGGGCTGCACGTTTGTGCAGATTTTGACTTTGTGAACTCAATATTTTGCAGTTTTTGGAGTCTTGGTCGAACATGACGAAGTAAAGCTGTGAAGCTGCTGGTTCCAAAAGTATTCCCTTGTAAATTCCTGTTTGAAGGTTGACTATATAGATATAAATCTGTGTTCTGTCTTTTGGTTTTGGGCTGTCGGTTGGACAAAACAACCAATTTAGCAGCCCGGTGTATTGTAGATTGCTTGGTAGCCCTAAAGACCAATGTGGCAGTCTATGTACAATATAAGAGTTTAATGTAACGTATAAATCATAAGGTGACACAGCAGACTACCTACCGTGGTGTTAATATGTTCAACCTTCACATGATATTCTTCTTTTGAGCCGCTCAGCTTTCCTCTCCTCGCTCTGCTCATTAGCTTCATTACTTTCCTCTCAGACTCTTGTTTCTTTTTATTGATCCCATTGACTCTCGTCCTTTTTCTTGCCCTCTTTTAATCATACACTGTATTGGCTATAAGTTATAATGGTGCCCCGTGGAGGCAGCGGGCTCTCAAGATGATGGAGAGATTCTACTCCTTCCCTCCTCCGCCTCTTCCTTCCTCTCCTCCTCCTCCTCCTCCTCCAGCCACAGTCGACTGAGCATGCCGCTATACCTCCCTCGCTCTCAGCCTTGTGAAATATTGATAACCCTGAGGTACTCGGGCTGAGAGAGAGGAGAAAAAAGAAGAAATTTCACTTTTCCTTCTATGGCTTTAACCCCTGAACGCCCCGTCTCCTTACAGCAGCTCTGAGTAATCTCGTCTTTTGGCAGGGAAACAGTGTCAAAGCAAAACATGGTGAGAAACCCATGATAGGTGAGTGTGTGTTAACAAACCCAGAAGGGAGAGAAAAAACTCAGATGAGGCTAATGGACGGCAAAATCCAGCCAATTAAAAGCAAACGAGCAAATCTCCTTTATGGATTAGGAGTTATTAAAAGTGTCGGGTTCAGCGGGATTGGACCTCAGTCCTGTCGGAGCTCCTCTGGGAGCGTTTGATTTGTGTGTGTTGTGTCTGCGATGGTGTGTCTGCCGGTGATCCAGACTAATGAAGAAGCGGGAAGGCAAAGGAGGTCTCTGGGCTGCAGACGGTCGGTCAGCTGGGTCGGGTTAAGGTTGAATATTATCAAAGAGACCAATGAGATGGCCTCAGAGCTCAGCCAGGTAAGACTCAGGACGTCAGAGGGCTGTCAGTTTACTAAAAGATATATCCTTAAGAACGTTCTTGATGCATTGTTTTTTACCGCTTGAGCTTCCACTGGTGCTCTTTTAGTGATGCCATCTTGTTGCGCCCTCTTCTTCTGGTTTTCTGACTGGAGAATTGGCGCCACCTTCTTCTTATCGCGTGAACCAACTCGCATTTCTCCTGCTGATTTACAAAGTTAGGGTAAAAGGTTGGAAACACGGCTACTCACTCATGATATCACTACTAGCTGTTACAAGTTGGTGAGGTCAAATCTGAAGGGCAGGTTTGCTGGATTGGCGGTGCTCCAGTTGTTTACTCACAGAGCTCAGGTAGATGTACTTAGTTACTTCCCACCACTGAATACTACCCATGAGAAAAGAAAAGTCTGGGTCGTATGAGTTCACGTAAAGTTTCACAGAAACCAGACGAACATCTTGTTCCCTCCAGTTGTTGATTTTCCCTCTCTGGAGCTTTTATCCTCCTCGTGGTGAATCGATATTCTGCTCCCGTTAAGCGGTGCAATAACTTGTGACCCGGTCCACTGTTCTGCTGAAATCACTGCAGCAGCTGCTGCTTATCAAGGGCCCAGAAAATCAGCTGCTGTGGCTGCTCAGCACAATGCAGAGAGCTATTAATGGACTGCGTGTGCTCCAAGAAAAATGGACGTAATTTCTGCGGGCTTCCTGTTAGTCTATCAATAAACCAGACGTTTAGAGGAAGGCGAGAGCGTGACTGAGTATTTAATGCTGTCAGCTGTAAAGATCCCTCTGTAGCAGTGATTGATTATCAGTGACGGAGCTACATTTCCCCATATTGAAATAACCTTGTCTCATAAAGTTGAGTTACCCGGAATATTTGCACTGATTTGTCTTCATTGAACACCATAAAGAAAGCTAGTCGAAGAATAACATCGATTACCAGGAGAAAATATAGAAAATAGTAGAAGTAGAACATTTTTATGGCCCCAATCTGAGTCTTAATAACCGGTATCTGCCTACAGAGTCTGAGACGATACTTACATTCACTGAAATGTTGGTTAAACATGAATCCTGACAATCTTTAACCAGACACACTCGGAGATCTCTATATATATGGATGACCCTTATTCCCCTGCATAGATAACAAAAAACTAGACTCAAGCTCACCTTGGTTGTTGTTCTGGAGCTTTCAGTTATACGTCATGATCTTTATTCAGGTTGAGAATGAACTCTGGAACTCAGCTTTTAAGCCAACTTGAAAACAAGAAGTCCTTAAAGTGCTCAGAAAAATGGAAATTTAAACAAATGTATCCGCTGAAGAAGATCATGGGATGTGATAGAAAGCTCCAGAACATTTACTGAATGAACCTTTGAGGTGACATTCTAGTATCCAAGGTCAAGAATGAATCTTAAGCCTCCAGACAATTATTGATATTCCATAAATTGTTATTTATCGAGCAAACATGACAAATAATTGGTGGTTCCAGCTTTTTAAATGTTTGAATTTAAATATATAAATTTGTTTTTTGGACAAATAAAGCTCCAGAACATTTATTGAATCAAGGCTGGGGTGATATTTCTGTAAAGGTAAAGAAAGGATCTTAAAGGATCTTAAAACTCCAGATATATTCCATAAATTGTTATTTATCGAACAAAAATGACGAATAATTGTGGTTGCAGCCTTTTAAATGTTTGAATTTAAATATATAAATTTGATATCTTTGTTTTTTTTTTTTGGACTGGTGTTTGGACAAAACAAGCTGCAGAGCACACAACAGCCAGTTTTAGCATCATAAAACATTAACTGACACCAATAATTGATGACAGAAATCCCGTCAGTTGCAGTCTAGGTTTGAGTCTCACAGTGTGATTGGATTTGCTCAGTGGGGGGCTTGAACCCAAGTTCAAAAAGCTTCACACTACATTTTAATTACAATGTATTTTATGCCGTATTGTCGTCCTCGCAGCTTCTTTTTTCAGTTGAACCTTCCCTGCATGGTTCCACATCCAACCCCCCTTTTTCCTTTTTACCCGCCTCCCCTTCATCTTCCTTTTATCTGCCGTCCTGCGGGCAGACATCTCTCAACATGATAAAAGCTAAAGCCCAGAGGGTGGCATGCCTGCTGCCATCCTGGTGTTGAAGTGTAAGAGGGAGATGGAGGGGAGGGTGTGAGGGATGTACAGCACTGTTTGACTTATTGTAATCACCCACAATAACCTCACCGCTGAATAAAGAGGAGCAGACAGCACAGTTCTTTGTTTGCTTCCCTTTTCTATTAAACTCAGACACTCCGGAGGCTCGTCGAGTCGGAGGGATTTTATTCCTGACGTTTGAACATTTTCAATTCTACTGCCAGTATAATACCTGAGCTTCAATCCAGATACCAAAATGATCCGACATTTCCGACAGCAGATGAAGAGCCACTTCAGGACGGAAATGTTCTGAAATTATAATGGGAACAGATGACAGTGTTGAGTTCTTTGGATGATTGAATTCGCTCCAGTCTTTTAGGATTGGGCCCAGATAAAAATTTGTTCGTTGGATAGATATTTGGCTTGGAATATTTGTTTTGTTTGTTTGTTTTTAATGTACAATATTTAAGGGAACATTTGTGCGCTCATTGTTGGGCAGTGAATGAATGTGTTGATTCTGGTGGATTGATCATATTGAGCCCTTAGTTGAGATGTTTGCTCAAAAGATGCTCTGGGCTTTGTCTGGTGACGTTATTGGTGCTTCAAATTGCAAGAAAATGTTATTGGGATACCCGAGTTTACCCAAACAATGCTTCTTTTTTATTCTTTGAGAAATTTAAACTGTAAAACCTGTTTTATTTAAGAAAGAGGCTCACGTTGTTATGTAATGAAGTCAGTCAGGACCCAAAAAGTGTCACATACCCATCCCAGGTCACATGGTGCTGTTGATCCAATGGTTTCCTTTGTTATGCTCCTCGGCATAACTCGGCTTTGCTAACAATGGTGCTGTTATTTTAACCTTCCTGAAAAGTTCCTCTCACAAAGTTCCCACAGTAGTTTATGTAACCTCTCTGTTTTGGAATGCGCCACAAATCTGGTAATTAATTACCCATGGCGCATTGCGTCACTTCAGCAGATGTACCCCAGTCCGTCCCCGGGGGGGAAGCTCTGAGAGCAGGCGGTGTTTGTGGCCAATCAGGATGAAAGATTGTGCAGCTGGAATGACACCAGGAGTCGTTCAGTGGGGAAACATTTCCCGACTTTAACATCAGATCTGGAAGTTTCTCATAATCAGACATGTCGAGAGCGGGCGGATTCAGAATTCACGAGTCCACACAGAGGGTCATTGTCAGAACGTACAGCTGAATGCGAGGATGTGTGTGCATGGGCTGCTGAGGAATGAGACGGGGTGGAAGTTTGTGTCGTTGTTAAACCTCGACTGTCAGAAAACAGCCTCAGTTTCCACCGTTCTCTCGCAGCCTTGTGCATGATACTGAGCCCTCCATGGCAACAAAGGCTTGTACAACACAAAGTGACAAATAACAGCACTCCCCTCGGATTAGTAACTTTGACATCTCTGACACTTGGAGGACGCCGAGTCACTCATAAAGAGACGGACAGAGCGAGTTCACCGTGTTCTCTGAATGTCTGAATGAACGAGGCCACCTGAAGTCAGCCTCCTCCCCTTAGCACTCGATTCATCTGCTTTATGTAACATTCTCCAGTTTCAGTTTCTTAAACTGTTTAAAGTGATTGACATGAATAACCCTAAACCATCCCGCATTATCTCGTTTGTTTCAGACCCTGTTCTTACGGTAGATTTTATTTAGTGAGTACTCCATAATAATTTATTGCCCAATGGTGACGATAAAAAAGTTTTAAATGCTTTAAAATGATATTTTGGCAGAAGACAAATGAATTATTAGTGAACAGTTTACAGATATGTTCAGTATCAACTTGTGAGATACGTTAACGAACATTTTATTACGTCATTTTAAAACATAATCCAGCCGGCTTTACGTTTCCTTCAAAGCGTTTTTGCTGTTGCACATTGATGGTGAAGAAAACGTCTTTTCCAGGAGGAAGGGTTGTCGTTTACTGATAGTTAAAAAGTTAAATCCAGCCAACACTAAACTGTCTTAACTATCTTTGTAGAGTTTGACCTCAACGTTAACATCAGAAATATGATCGAAACAAGGTAAGACTCAGGGCAGTAAATACTTTATGGTGTAGTTCTTCCTCTCTGGAAGTCTGACTTGAATCTTGAGAAGTTGCTGAAAGTTTGTGAGGCGGCTCTGAACTAACTGCGTGTGCTCTAATGGAGTCCCTGTGGAGGTCAGGACTTGTATCGATGTTGAGTTAGCTGATGCTGTAAACCCACATTCAGCCCCAAGAGCAGGTTAAACACAGCTTAAAGGGCTTAGCTGGACTTTGGCTGCTGGCTGGCCCTCTTGTTGTTTGTTCTAGAAAAAGAGAGGGATGATGGATGATGGATGGATTGAGGGAAGGAGGAGAGTGGGAACAGGAGTTCTGTTGTTAGTTTTCTGTCCCACGTCTTCGAGCTCTGCGGCTCAAACTTTTCTCACTTAATCACTAAAGTTTGCTCGTTCTCTCTCTCTTTCTTTCTTTTGTTTAAGTCTCACACTGTTCCTGCATCTCTTTCTCCGTCTCCCGCCAGCAGACGAGATTAGCCAATTAGAAACAAGCGATGAGCTCATCCGGTAGCCACGGCGACTGCTGAGAGAATAATATGAGCTCATCCTGTGAACAGAGAGAGAGAGTGACCTGTAACCATAGAAGCACTTCAGATCAGCACTTCAGCTGGTGGAGAGACGGAGCGGCCTTCTCTCTTCTCCACCCGCAGACACCCAATGGATACTTCACTGTAAACATTTAAAACCTGTAAATCTGAACGCTGGAGCTCGATGGGACGTAACACGGACACCAAAGATTTAACACTCTGTGTTATATGTCAGCTGATCCACTTAGAAAGGTCAGTGCAGGTGTGACGTCTGATTGGATGTCATGCTTCGTCATGGCACACAGTCACTTTAATAATGACTAGGGTTGCAAAATTCTGGGAATTTTCAAAGTTGGAAACTTTCCAGCCAGATCTTCTTCTTGATTACATTACAAGTAAATGTCATATATCTTAATTTCTGTGCAGATGATATGTAATTATATTGACATGTCAATAGGGTTGCAAAATTACGGGAAGTTTGAAAACTTTTCATGGGAATTAATGGGAATTTATGGGAATAAATGTGAAAAAAACTGGGAATAAACAAAATTGAAGGTTGGCCCTTTAGAGGGAACTTAAGTATAGTTGGTGAAAATATATTTTATCATAATCTTGACTAAAACAATCAGATTTCATGCAGGTACACTTAAATATCTTTGGAATATTTCCAAAATTCCCGAGCTTAACTTCCCATGGAAAGTCTCCGGAAATTTACCGGCAACTTTTCGCCCCTTTGCAGCCGTAATAATGACATTTACACAGACACAGAAAAGTAACTCATCCGCCCTAATTTGAAGGCTTCTTCCTGCTTCTTTCATGCTGCACCCTTGAAAAGTTTCATGAAATTCAACACAACCATAAAACAGTTCATCGTCCACATACAGCAGCACAACACACAGAAATCTATTAATGTGGGATAATAAACAGACTCAGTCTGATAAATATAGACAGTTATTGGTGGAGACGTGTTAGTTGGAGGTTGGAGACACTGCAAAGCTTCCTGACTGCTTCTTCACCACTTGAAGAAGAAAGCCAAAGGTCGTCTTCCTAAACTCACCCCGAGTCAATACTCTAGTCGTCCCTCCAGCTCTGCCACTGCTGAAGTTAACGGGGCATCCTCTGAGGGGACGCCGTGAGATTACGGATGATTTTAAACATCAGAGAAAAATAAGGAAGTTATGATCTCGACTCTTTGTTGTGAGCGGGAAACCCTCTTAAAATAAAATAATGCAAGAAAATGAGGAAAGGGGAATCTCCCTCCACCTCATCTTCTGCCGCCTCCTCCTCCTCCTCCTCTTCCTCCTCCGCCTCCTCCACCTCCTCCTCCTCCTCCTCCATGTTGTCTCTTCATGTTGAGTTCATCCACACGGCTGCGTTTGGCCAGCAGGCAGAAAACTTCAAAGAGTGTGAAATTGAATGTCTAGACGCCATCCCATCCTCACACACACACACACACACACACACACACACACACACACTCAGCATCAGTCCTATTTCCTCAGGACAGTTTCTTTTCTTCGTCTTTATACTGAACAACAACAGACAGTACTCAGTGTGTTTGTTTCTGTTTCTTTTACTTCACGCTGCGTCTCACGCTCTCGTTGACGTTAGTACAAAAGCGCTCGCAGCCAAACATCCTTCGCTTCATCATCTCAGCTGGAACCAAACAAGTGTCACTAATCGATATTCAAATGTCTGCACGTAATGTGTGATGTAAAAGGGCTCATTCAACATCTGTACTGAGCTCATCACTACATTTCCTGTTTGGATCAGTCTCAGTGTTTCCAGCAGCAGTTTTTCAGCTGCTTCTTCCCCCACATGGCCCAAAAATCTGAAGCTAATGCAGCCTGAAAGGTTAAATGAGGTGCAACAGACAACATCCTTAAACGCACCACAAGGAGAGATCACTGATCAACGATTTAAACGATTAAATCTAAATTTCTGGATGCAGGTTTTCTGTCTGTCTGTCAGTGTTTGAGACCCTGACACTTCAGCCGGTGAAGGTGATATACACCTGAGTCTCTGGTCAAAAAACCCAGATTCATCCGATCATCCTGACAAAACAGGTCGTGTTGAAGCTCGATGATATTTGCGAATGGTTAAACTCTACTCGAAAGCTCAGCATAGATTTACTTCGTCCACCGATCGTTGGCGTTTCCGTTGACGTGAACTGAATTTGCTGTTTAAGTTAGCTGTTCTCCAGGTTATCACACGTGTTGGTACAGTAACGATACGGCAGGATGAGCGGATCACCCCGAGGAGCAAAGAAAATCAAACGTCCACGAGGCGGCTGGATGCTCTGGAGGAAGTGGAGAGAACACGTTAATTGGATTTGAACTCCCAGATGTGCGAGGAGTGCCCTGATTTAAACGAGGGCTGGAATCAGAGAGGTTTGTAGAACTGATGACGATAATTACTGAAGTCCTCTGTGGCCGACTCTCCAGCTCGGAGTGGTGTTTGCTCCCCCTTCATATCTCCCTCCTCGTCTGCCGTATTGGAGGCTACCCACCCGTCGCTGAACCCTCACCCGTCGTGAGCAGCTCTAACAATGAAGATGAGCCGTGAGCGGGGGAGGAGAGGGTGAGGAGGGCGAGGAGGGTGAGGGCGAGGCAATGAAAGAGCATTCACATCCAGACGGATCACATGTCACTCTTTCTCCTCCAGGGAATCGTCTCCCTCTGTAACTGTCCATCAAACTCCTCTTTGTCTCACTTCCTGTCTGATAATTAGCCTTCCTCCTCCTCCTCTTCCTCTTCCTGCTCCTCTTCCTCACTCCTCACTCTCCTCTTCCTCCAGAGTCATTAATCCATCACAGAAAGTCTTCATCTTTTCCCTCCAAATGTTCTTCCTCTCTCTCTTGCTTCAGTATGTCATCATCTCTCCTCTTCGCTCTGCTGTTTTATAACTCAGTATTTTATATTTATTTTAAGTTTGCACTCACACAGACGTTGGAGAAGTTTAATGAAGCAGTTTAAAGTTCAGATCAGCCTCAGGATGTTTTGAAGGAGCAGATTTCTCCATCACCTGATCAAATATCTTTAAACTGAATTCACTTCAGACCTTAATGAGGTAAAACTTATCAAATGAAAGCGTGTTCCAGTCAGTATTTTTATCTCGCGTCTTCATTTATTGTCATCTGGGATGTGAAAACATCAGATTAAGTCCTCTTGGCTCGAGTTTTACCACTAGGTGTCACGTGTGACTCAGTGGAGCCACGAATGAATCGCAAGCTTCCTGTAAATGTTTCACAATAAAAGCCTCGTTAAGAAATGAAGGGGTTCTGTCCACTGAAACGTTAAAGGGCTTTTACTTTGAAACAGATGCAGGAAGTGTTGGGTTTGTATTAGCATTGTAACAGGACGCGTTGTAACTCTGTTACAGGCTGTACTCGCTATCACAGGAAACAGACGTGATAAACATGAGTTTTATTAGAGTTATATTAAAAGTGATGACATCGCTAGCTCTGCTACATGTGCTGCAGACAGCTGAGAGGATTGAAGTGCCTGGTTCAGTCGACCCAACGTATGAATGAACGCAGGTCTAAAGTTAGTCTGAACGAGGTCTAACTTTAGCCCGGAGTCTGACCAGCAGCATCTCTTCTCACCTCTAACTCTGAACTATGAAATATTGAGCCGTTTGCACCCGTTTCTCTCAACCTTCAAGGGCCAGATTTTTCCAACATTGGCTGCTGATGCTTTGATCATATTGTACAAGTTTCCAATAAATGATCAATCACTTATTATCTGTGATCTCGTGCAGATGCTGTTCAGGCTGTTCAGGAGTAGTTTAGTTTGAAAGTAGTTGCAGCTCGTGACTGCTGAGCTTCACTTTTAGTTGATCGCGGTGTGAATTCACTCAGCAGGAGTGTTACGGCTCGTACGCTGTTTGTTAGATGGAGCGCTGGGGGAGGGTTTACGGTACACTGATAGACAGGCAGACGAGAGGGGGTGTGCAGCAGAAAGGTGCAAACTGAAGCATTTTTTTGGGGGGGCTGGATGAAGAAGGGATGACAGGCGGAGCGGTGGAGCACGCTCGTCTGGTTTCCTGATAATAAACTGAAACTGCAGGAGCGAGTGAGGGCAGACCAGAGGGATAAAAAGAGAGACACACACAAAGGAATGGAAATGACTTCATTTCTTTCCATACATACAGATCAGCTTGTGTCTGTAACATACATGCCAACGCGCCGCCTGCTGTTTTATGAATTCATAAAAGCAGAGCGAGATCTTTCGCCGCTCAAAAATCTGGGTCATGGCTTCACCTCTTTTTTCAAAAACCACTTTGCAAATTTTCTCTGAAGCTTCAGCCGACGTGCACGACGCTTGTGTTTGTTCTGTTCTTTCAAACGAGCTGCTCAAGTGTATCAGATCTCATACCGTACATGCCGGAGGGGGGAAGGGGTGAAATCCCACCTCTGTCACTCAGGAACAATTCCCATCAGGCCGTTGGACCGAGTCGGCGTAAGACGCCGTGTCCACAGTTCAGTGCTTCATGCCCTGCAGGGCTCAAACACCGCCTGCAGGCAGAGACGCACCAATCAAGTTTCCTCATTTTCATTTTTATTAAATCTGAAATAAGTACAATGTTTTACACCTGCTCACGTCTTTAACAATATTTCTCATCGAGTGTTTCCAACATTTAACTCGAAACTGATCGGGCATCAGCAACTGGAGCGTTCAGATGAAACCTTAACACCAGTTATCCACATGTGTGGTTCCCGACGCGTTCATTTAAATTATGTTCAGACACAAAAAGGCTCCAACTAACGATTATTTTTATTAATGATTCATCCGTCTATCATTTTCCCGGTTAATCGACGAGTTGTTTGGTCAATAAAACGTCAGAAAATGTTGATCACTGACGTCTGCCACCCAAAGATAATCAGTTCACTGTCACATCTGAGAAGCTGAAATCAGAATTTGGACATTTCTCTTACAAAAACTAACTAATAATAACTGTGTCACGTTTCACGAGAAGAAAATCTCAGAGTGTTTCACATTTCCTCCAGTAATTATCTCGCGCCTTCCTTTGGGATTCAGGTTGGGAGTTGATCATTCAAAGTGGCCAGAGTGTCTGATACAGTCGTCCATTACTGTGTGAGCACATCATGACTGGATTATTAACTGGGTAAAAATTAGGCCACAGCCCGGGGGCCCGGACCTCTAGAGGCCCCCCGAAAGACCCATTATGAGGGCCTTATAGCAGGGATGGGCATTTTAAGTCATTTCCATATCGGAGCACTCATTAAATTATTACGGAGGCTCTGGAAAGAACAGCCAAGCGAAAATACAGGTGGAGTTATCTGACCTTTATCTGCTGCAAACGTTAAGATGTTTCAGCCATCCGGGCTCGTAGGTTGTAGATAAACAGTTGATTTTGTTCGTCCTCTTCCTGTAGTCGTCGTTTGTTGTGTTAGCAGCTCGTCAGGCGCCGTCAGCTCATGAAGCCTCCTCCTCCTTCAAATCTCTGGTCACTGTTTCGGTTCTGAGCTGGCTAATCTTCTCCGCGGTGCTCGCTAACACTGCTAACGTTAGAAGATGAGGTGATGAGAGGTCGTCTGTTTGTCCGTCTACAAATGTTTCATGATGTAACACAGCTGGAACTGCTGGTTTATTCTGTCGACTTCATTCTGTCTGTAACGCTGATGTGAGTGACGCAAAGCGTTGAATGTTTTCTGCAGCCGAGTAGTGGAACTCAAGTTTGTCAGTTTTGTGCTAATATGTTGAAAATCTCAGAGCAGGAAGTACACTGAACCAGATAACCTGCACAGAGCAGCTAGATGACCTTTCAGGTTGTGTTTAAACTCAACTTTTTGACTTGACATCTTTATAGAGATCTGTGTCAGCCTGAATCAGCACTGGAAGTGATCGGTTATTGAATATTGGCAGAGTCATCGAGGGACAGTTTCCTGTCCGTCACTCTGTGGATGCTGAACAGTCCCAGTGGAGAGTTCAGCTCAGCATGTTGAAACAGACACCAGACAGCTCTTTGTTTTAATTATTGTCGGGACGCTGAAGCGCAAATCCACCTGCCAATCTGCCTCACACACACACACACACACACACACACACACACACACACACGCCTCCATTATCTGCAGATAAAACCTTTCCAGTGAGGCGTTGCAGATTTCATTTGAATGTGTAAATTCCAATTAGGATTAGCTTGTTTTCTCTGCCGGCGCTGATAGTGGCTTTAGCATCTCGCTGGAGGAAGTGTCGGCCTACTGGAACTCATGATAGACAAGCTGATGAGGCCAGATTAGCTCCTTTCAGCTGTGTGTGAGTGTGTGTGCTTGTGTGTGAGATGTTCTTCATAGCTGAAACTAATTAGCAGGTTGTCTGTGCCGTGGAGGGGACGAGCAGAGACACGCTGCCGGGATAATTGTACACTTCTGGATCTCCGTCGGTCCGTCCGACAGACCCCACAGCTGCATGTGTGGACGTCCTGCAGCGTGACAGGAAGTGACTGTGCAGCGAGCCGATGAGTGGAAAGTGCAGCTGTGGACAAACAATAGATGATAGACGGAGGTGGAAGCTGTTCCAAACCATTTCGACCACCGGGGACTTTCTCCTGTAAACACTGAAAGACGCTGATGTGTCCGTGACGAGTCTTCAAACCCTGAAAGCTTCTTCACGTTTGATATTAATCAGACATTACAGCTTCAATTAACACATTTTTAGCATTTTTCCTTGAATAAGTATATTAGATAATTCATATTTTAGGATTACTTAAACTGCCAGCTCTTATTTACTACTAAGAAACAGCCGATTCAAAGACTTAAACACAATTTTTTTTGGAGTATCATCACAAGGGTTTGTTTCATTTAAACATGATTTGATGATTGATTGATGATGATTTGAACCGTGACCGCTCGGCCAGTGTTTGATTATCGAGTCTTAATATCAGCAGTTTATTGTTTTGTGTCCTCACAGCATTTATAAGTTCTTCTTTAAAAGATGAACTACATGGTATCAAATGTGACAGCTGAGATAACTGACTTAAACCTCGTGGTTTAATTGAATTTATTACAAAAACAAAGAGGCAGCGTGGCTTCTCTCACCTGATAAAACTTGAATCATTGATCCTTCTTTTGACTTCGATACTCGAAACTGAAGCTAATTTTAAATCTGTTTTTTTTTTTTTTTAGATAAAATCAACAGTCAGTCAGTCGTTCACGTTTCCTCCTGCGGTCCGTCCTTTATAGTTTTAAAATGACAGTTTGAAAAATGTTAATGAGCTAAAGCAGCACATTTTTAATAGAAGGAGCTCGAAAACTAACGTTACTATATTTATGTTGTTACATTCACAGCGCTCCTGAAACAATCTAACATTGTTTAGATTAAAGCTAACTTAACCTGTCGACTTCACACATGAACATGTTTCATGATGGATGTTTGCAGCCACCACGTTCTCTGGATTTTTAAGTTTGATGTGCAGGAAGTGGTGCAGCAGCTCTTTGGTGTGGCAGTGAGAGTTTTCTCCCTCGGTGTAAATGGCTGCGACATATGGGCAGCTTCTACTGTGACACACACTTGGCTCTCGGCACACACACAGGCTTCAACCAGCAGCAAAACGTCACCTAAAGGGTTAAAAGTTGGTCACAGCTGCACTCATCTCAGCTAAGAGTCTGCTTTCACACACACACAATCTATAACAATTATACTGTGCTCTCCGTTCACCTACACACACACACACACACACATTCACACACAGTAATGGGCTGTTAGTGTAGGAAGAGTTGGATCTGCTCATTTGGAAGATTAAAAGCCGACCCAAATGGATGTCATCCCCCTGGTGACACACACACACACACACACACACATTAATGGAGATTAGTTGTGTTAATGTGTCAGTGTGTGGCCCAGGCGGATTGTAATGCTTGTCGATAGTAAAGTGTGTTATTTTGAGACACACACACTCCTGCGCCCCTTTACCCAAAACACACACACACACACACACACACACACACACCCCTCTGTAGAGCCGTACTGGTCCCAGTGGGCCTCTCTCTGTGGTGGAGAGTCTCTGGTGGTGTCCGTTAAGCAGCAGCAGAGCTTTCATTAGGACGCCACTCGTGTCCTCAGGACGCCAACAGACAATTAGCTCATTCACTCAGAGCGGCTTTATGTCGTCGCTAACGGTCGTATTTCACCGTTTTCAGATTCTGCTGCGCTCGCTGGAATCCCCGGCGTTATGGACGTCGTTCATCACGCCACTGCTGACGAACACGACAGACGAGCAGCGCCGCGTTAACGTCTTTAAAGCTGCCATAGTTTCTCCTTCATGCTTTGAGTTAGAGGGTGATGTGAGGGGCTTGCAACAAGCAACTGTGATGCTAGATGCCCCCAGATCCTCCTAAAAATACAGTTTTTAGTCGGTTCTACTCCGCTGCTCTCTTACAGGTGTGAAGAATCCGTCAGTTCAACCCTTTAACACTTCCTTGTCTTGTCATTTCCTGTTAGGCTTTTAAAGTGAAACATCTGCAGGAAGTCATCGAGTTTATTAGTGGTACCTTAACTCTAGAAGCTATTGGAACACCTGCCATGCCATGAGGGTGTGAAGTACGACATGACCGTTTGATTTAAAGGGATAGTTACCAGGTTCTGATCCACAGTCAGTGTGACGGCGGTCAGCACGCCATCAGCATGAGCAGCGTGAAGCTGAACGACGTCCTGCTGTGGACGGAGGCAGCAACAACACAGATTTTAACCTCCTGAAAAACAAACTTGACTACAACATCGTAGCTAGTCTGTTTATGAAGACACTAGACAGCTCGCTACGTCAGCTCCGGTCTGTCTGACTGACTGCAGACCTGTTTAACAGATTATATCCTGACATGAGCACGGCTAACACAATATGTTCCTTGATTCTGGATGTTCGGCTCCGTCAAAGGTCAAACAAATCTACTAATTGCAGCAATTTCCCCGTCAGATGTTTCTGTTTTTATGTAGTTGCACATAAACTTAGTTTAAAGTTTTCCTTCCACATCAGGTCAGTGTGTCGTCTCTGTTAGGCTCTACGTCGTTGATTAATGGACCGGACCATTTACACAGTAAATATCAGTGTTTTTCCATTAGCCTGTGTGTGTGTGTGTGTGTGTGTGTGTGTGTGTGTGTGTGTGTGTGTGTGTGTCATCCCAGAGTCTCTTTGTTGTCACTTGGTCCTCATCAATATTCACAGTGTTCATAATGAATTCTGGCTGCCGGCTGCTGCTGCAGCTCTAATTGTCTCCGGTGGAGCTCGGCTCCCCTGCATCCTCCTGTTAATTGCATGTTTTTAGCTCGACTAAAACATGTTATTATGATCGGACCCCTGGGTGGAACAGCTCACACACACACACACAGACACACACACACATGTACTGTTCATATTGAATGTTAGACATTTACACACAGAAACACACTCTGAAGAATATCTACTCTCATGTTGTTTTGCAGTCCTAAAGGCCGGTAAATGTGTTTGATTATTCATAGTGTGTGTGTGCGAGTGTGTGTGCGTGTGTGTGTGTGTGTGTGTGTGTGTGTGTGTGTGTGTGCGTGCGTGCATGTGTGTGTACGTGCGTGCATGCGTGCGGGCTGGCGGGCGGGTGACCAAATCAGTGTTTAATTTCCAATTAAAACATCTTCAAACTATTCCCATGATCCCATCTGTCTTTAACGTTTGTCTTAAGTTTTTTCTTTGAGCTCATTCACATACGATTTTCTGCAGCTGTAAACAAACCAACATTCAACATCTTTAAACTTTATTACATAACTGATGAACCTCTGACTACAGGCTGCAAAGATCACAAGACAAACGGACGGAACAGCGTCAAAGTTTATGGATTAATGAAGTTTAGTGTTGAGAACGTCCACGAGGTGGAGACGCTGCATGTCAGGAGAGGGCAGCACATACGCTGTATGTAGACAAAAGTATTTGGACGCCTGACCATGACACCAACAGGGACATTGTATTAAAATTCTTTAATATGGAGTTGGTCCCCTTTTGCAGCTATAACAGCCTCCACTCTTCTTGAAGGCTTTCCACCAGATGTTGAGTGTTTCTGTGGGAATTTGTGTCCCTTCATTCTGTAGAGCGTTTATGAGGTCAGGCACTGATGTTGGCTCGCAATCTCCAGTTCCAGTTCATCCCAAAGGTGCTCGATGTGGGGTCGAGGTCAGGGCTCTGTCCACGTCTTTATGGACAGAAAAGAGCTTTAACTAAACCGTTGCCACAGAGTTGGAAGCAGAGCATTGTCCAAAATGTCTTGGTATGCTGAAGCATTAACACAGACCTTCACTGGAGATAAGGAGCCCTGAAAAACAGCCTCCATACCATTATCCCTCCTCCAGCAAGACAGCTGTGTCCAAATACTTTTGTCCATATAGTGTAAACTGTGTTTATACGTATATAAACTATATTTATATTGTATTATTCGTAAAGCATGAGCTTGATGAGCAGGAGCAGCTGAACGCAGCAGTTTATGCAGCTGGAATAAAGCTCCGAATCACTGACTGAAGTTCTTTCCCACAGTCTGGGCTGATCTCCAGATTAGACATGATTGTGACACTCAGGCTGCAGATTTGATGTATTTGGATCCTTGTTTTCTTTTTTAACACTCGCGTTCATGTTAGTGTTGGCTGGATTTTCAGACAATTTATGTTCATGATAAACTTTTATCTGTTTGTAGTGTGAGCTGAGCTCTCCATCGTCTGACATCACATCTTTACATGTTCAGAGCTGTTACCTTTTAGCCTCTTTACCTCCACCCTCCTCTCTCACTCCATCTCTCTAATTACATTACCCTCCTCCCTCCCGTACAGATCGCTTCAGGGTTTGTGTTCTGCTCCTCTTCTCCTCACCGTCACTGCAGATAATTTCATCACAGCTCGCTTTGTGCCTGTTTGGTTTGTTTAACATGAGCTGTGTGTGTGTGTGTGTGTGCACGTGTGTGTGTGTGTTTATATTAGGCATTAGCTGTTTTTCCTCTCTCGGGTTATTTTTTTGCAGGGTGGCTTTGGGGGTGAACATCCTCCCTCAGGGCTCAGTTAGCAGCAGCTGTAACACAAACACACACACACACACACACACACACACACACACACACACACACACACAGTGTAATGAAATAAAGTGTCAGACGAGCATCATTTCACATCTGTGCGGGCGGATGGATGATACGAGTATGAAGTACTTAAACATGCAGATACTCGTCTGTTCCTCTCCACGTCTCTATTTGTGTTCAGTCAGACTGAGGAGGTGAGACAGGAGAGAGAGGGAGAGACAGGGAGAGACAGGAGAGAGAGGGGGAGACAGGAGAGAGAGGGAGACAGGAGAGAGGGGGAGACAGGAGAGAGAGGGGGAGACAGGAGAGAGAGGGAGACAGGAGAGAGGGGGAGACAGGAGAGAGAGGGGGAGACAGGAGAGAGAGGGAGACAGGAGAGAGGGGGAGACAGGAGAGAGAGGGGGAGACAGGAGAGAGGGGGGGAGACAGGAGAGAGGGGGAGACAGGAGAGAGAGGGGGAGACAGGAGAGAGAGGGAGACAGGTGATGAGGGACGGGTTCAGAGGAGGTAAAGGGATGAAGAACAGGTTTCAAAGGTCTAAAGAGACGTTTAAAGTTCACTATTTTTATGTTTGTTTGTAGTTTTTCTGTTTAACCACAGGTCCTGAGTTTTTGTCTCGAGTTTGAGTCAAAGCTCCATGTACATGATCCTACATTTCCCAGAATGCAACATTGATTAGACCCTCATGTCCTCACACCTTAACAGGGTGCTCAGCATCTTCTCACATAGAAAGGTGTAAAAACACACACACACACACACACACACACACGTGTTTTAACCATGTAAACTGACCTGTCCGTGTACAATCAGAGTCGCTCTTGAACTTCGTCGTCTGACTCTCGGCCTAAACTTCATGTCATCGCCTGTGTCTGTCGTCCTGTCTGTGTTCGGTCTCTGCGTGACGTTTTGGGCGTAATCACAGTCGACATTTTGAAAAGCAGACAGACAGGAAGCTGTCACCACTCTTCAGGTCGCCTCCTCTACTGTGACTCTCCAACAACTTCCTGTCCCTCTGCGTCTGGACAACATCTGTTCACTAACCACTGGATCCAGACTGACTGACAGCAACACACACACACACAGACACACACACACACACACACACACACACACACACACACACAGACAATCACAAGCTAATTGGTCCATTTCTGTTCTGCAGAGGCTAAACGAAAAGCAGCTTAAATTTTGATTGATGTTATCATAGCACACACACACACACACACACCTCTGTCACACAGCCACTCACTGCTTCAGCTAAACTCCATTATGTCCATTAGCTTATCAGCACACACAGATATGAAGAGACAGAGGGAGCTTATCTGACTGATGACACAGCCGTCCCACGCACGAGTGTGTAACAGTGTGTCAGTGTGTTATACTCTGTCTGTGTGTGTGTGTGAGACAGACACAAAGTGTGTGTGAGAGCAGAACGTTATTCAAACGTTCATTTAACGTTTCGAACATTCAGAAGTAAACAAAGCGTGACTTCCTGTTTGTGCGCAGAAGTTTGTTCTTCCTCACGTGTTGTCGGGACGATGCTGCGTTCACAAACTAACAGCTGATTAGAGAAGTGCACCTGAACGCAGCATCACATCAGAGTGATTAGTCAAAGACGAGTTTTTTTTCATGTTAAGTTTTGTATTATTTTAATAAAATATGCTTTAAAATTTATTTATTATCCACTAGAGGGAGGTCAGGTACCATCGGAGTGTGTGTGTGTGTGTGTGTGTGTGTGTGTGTGTGTGTGTATGAAGTATTGCTGCACTCTTCTCTCTGATGGATGCTGATGAATGTGTTAATGATGCTTTTCAAAGTAAAACCAGCTGTTGGCCTACTTTGGGAACCCGGCAACACACACGGCTTCGACATCCATGTACCTCAGTGACACACACACACACACACACACACACACACACACACACACACACACTGATTAGTGCTGTTGGCCAGATGTTGCTCTCCAGGCAGGCTTTGGTAACGTCGGTGGTCTGTCTCTGTCCGGTTCCAGTTTGTGTTTGATCGCTCGTTCACGTTCAGAGGTGACGGGCCGCTCCTCGTGAGTCTGCAGCTTCCTTTCAGATGGGCTGCATTCCAAACTGCTGCTCAGTCATGTTGACTGTAACGACACTCCTCCGCCCTCTGGTGGTTGCTCATAGAAGCTGCAGCTCAGGTGCAAAAAAGGAAAAACTCACCTTTCTAACGTCGTCTGTTTGAAATGAAACTTCTGAGGTCACGTGACTTCAGCAGGTTGTATTTGAGCTGCAAATGTGGAGGTGAAACTAGAGTCCCAGATGTTTGTTTGTTGTTGGACCACTCATGTTAAAATGGAGGTTATATTAATTAAATAAGATAAAAATGAAGCCTGACACCAGCAGAAACAGAGGATGTGATATGTGATGACACGTACAGGTGAACAGACTCGAGCTGTGATGTCGAAGCTGCTCGTGATGTCACAGTGACACCTGTTGGTCACACGTGTGAACTGACAGTGACTCTTCTGATTGTTGACATAATCATTTCTTTCTCTCTCTCTTTCAGAAGGAGCTGAGCCTTCCCAGAAGAGGCAGCTTGTAAGTACCCATCATCCTCCTCTGTCTTCTGTCCAATCAGAGCCCGTCCTGTCCGCCTTGTGTTTGTCCAGAGGTGTGACACGTTTGAGGGTGCAATGCAATGAACCGCACACAGATACACACATCATCATGTCAGGTGTGGTGATCTTTGTCGTCATGGCTCTGTGGAAACTTCCTTTCAGTTCACTCACTGCTCCTTTAAATATCAGCGGGAAACCCCGTTTAGTGTCAGCTGTTAATAATTATCAAGTTTTACAGAGAGAGCTTCCAGTAAAGGGTTAAAGGACAGAGAGTCCGTGTGTGTGTGTGTGTGTGTGTGTGTGTGTGTGTGTGTGTGTGTGTGTGTGTGTGTGTGTGTGTGTGTGTGTGTGTGTACACCAGAACAGCTGAGCATCTCACTGTGGATAGATGCAGACCTATTTATATCTGTGTGTGTGTGTGTGTGTGTGTGTGTGAGCTGATTTATTGTCCTGCTCTGAGAAGTTCTGTGTGTTTAGAAACAAACTCAGACATCGAGTCACACTTCTGATGAGCGAGCTTCTTCGTCACGTCGTGTTCATCAGAGCTAATCAGAGTTCAGACGACGCTCGTCGTGGACGTCCTCTGAGACTCTTGAACCGGGGTCAGATGAGGTCCAGGTCACTGTATTCTATATTTATATATTTATTCATTTACACGTGCACGAGTGTCCTGATTCATATTCAGGCTTTTTACATTGTGTCTGGCCAGAGTGATTCAGAATGAATCATCTCTGCAGTCGGTTTGAGATGTCTGGATAAGACTTCTTTAATCAGGTACCTGAAACCTGAATATGATGTTTACATGGCGTCTCCACAAAGCTGGTTATTACTCGGTGTACTCGGTGTACGACTGAATCACTTAACCTGTTATTGGTGGAATATCTGCACAATCGATACGAGCTGAGAAAAACTCTGACTGCCGGAAATGAAATTCAGTGAACAGAAGTTTAAAATAATGAATAAAGACCAAAAACACACGAAACACAGAGAAACAATCAGTTTTTGTATCGATCATCTGAAGATCTGCTGCAGAGAAAATCCTGTTTTCTCCTCACAGACAATAATAATAATGAAAACAATAATAAAACAGCCGGCGTGTATCTCCGCCTTTCCTCCAGGCAGCTCTTTGAAGACGCAGAGCTGCTTCATCAGATTGTTAATATCAGAGCTGATCCACGGGGGCTGGATGGTGTGTTTCAGTGTGTGATGTTCAGGCTCGGCCGCTGTGAAGTCTCTGATTTAGAGTCCACTCGGTGGACCCGGCGGCGGCGGCGTCCTGCTGTCTGCTGAACGCAGCCACAGCTCCTTTTTAATGGACACAGATCAGGAACTGAAACAAAGACTGTCGTTCTTTCTCTGAAAGTCAAATCAAAGCTTCGCTCTCTGTTTTACTGGACTCGTATTTTTAGTTTTAATCTTCTGCTGCTGCTCGTAAATCACATCACATCATATTTTTAGACTCACAACACAAAACTGCAAATAAAACAAGTTTCATCCTGAGGACGAGAAAACAAGTTTATCTTGACAAACACACACCACCTTACAGTGAATCACAACATCACAGTGTTATGTTAGGACTTATTTTATATATTTAGGATTGTGTAGTGTATTTGAGAGGGGAAATGGCCTTGAAAGATTTGGAAAATAGACATGGTTCATTGAAAGTTTGTAATTGTAAATCTGTGACATTCTGTCCGCGTGACAGTAATTAACCTCGACTTGTGTCTCAAACTACGCTGTGTCGGGTCCTTGAGTTTGAGGGAATTGGGCTTCAAACATCCTTGAAAAGTCATTGAATGTGACTTTATTCTGTATCTCTCAGCGGTTTGGTCTCATTCTGTTTCTATGAAATAATCTTTGTTGGACTGAGGTCAACAGGCGCACCGGTGTTAAACGAAAAACTGACTCTGATAAATGAGCCTGTAACAGGTTTTTCAAGGTTCTTACAGGTCCTTGAAATACTTTTTAAAGTTTTAGAATTTGAGGAGAAAAAAACTAAGCATTGAAAGTTTTTAAAAATGGGTCATTGAATTTAGGCTACATTCTGCAAGTTCTTGTTGGGGCTGTAATTAACCTTAAAAACACGACATCATTTAACTGATTCAATCAGTTATTTTGAGCCTTTAATTCACTTTATCATTTTAAACTTAACAGAATAAATCAATTACATGATTGATCACATGATCGCCTCCTCTGATGGGTGTCAGCACGACCGGATGAAGAACCTTCAGGGTGAATCTAAAGGTTCGTTGGTGTGCAATGACAGTCTCTCATGTTGTGCTGCTGCTCCGACGTCAGTTTAGTAATCAGTCCAAATTAACTGTGTGTGTGTGTGTGTGTGTGTGTGTGTGTGTGTGTGTGTGTGTGTGTGTGTGTGTGTGTGTGTGTGTGTGTGTGTGTGCGTGCGTGCGTGTGCGTGTAACCCTAACCCGTGTCAGAGCCGCCTGTGATCCAGCTCATTGTTTATGAATTAACAATCTGGCATGTGAGCTGCATTTAGCCCCGTCGGGGTCAGCGGGTGTCCCCGAGCTTCTCAGAAACCAGATCAGGGAGCGAGAGAGGACAGCTGCTGCTTCCTACACGGTCTGATAATGTCACCACGACGACGTCCGTCTGTGTCGATGTGTCACAGAGAGGAAGACAAGTTTCCCTCTTTAGGCTTTAACGTGAAATCCACGTCTGAACTTTGAGCTTCTGTTTTCAAAGATGGATACGTGGATTTTTAAAGTCATTTTTAAAAGTAGTACAACTTATTTTAAAGTCATTAAAAGTACTTTTAAAGGTCCAGTGTGTCAGATTTAGGATTATTTCTTTGCAGGAATGGAATACAATATTCATTAGTATGTTCTCATTGGTGTATAATAACCCGCTTTAATGCTTTAAAATGAGCCCTTTATATCTACAGTGAGAGCGGGTCCTCTTCCACAGAGTCCGCCATGTTGAACCGCCATTTTTTTACAGTAGCCCAGAACAGACAAACGAAACTCTGATCTAGATATGGACTTTTGTTTTTTATGTGAATTTGGCAGTCAGAGAAGGAGAGGGTGAAGCGTGGCAGAGTAATCATTTGGTTGCGATCTGCAGCTTCACCACTAGGTGGCACTAAATCCAACACACTGGACCTTTAAAAGGCATTTTTAAAAGTTGACAAACCGTGTCGCTAATGAAGGTTTTGTTGTTGTTTCTGCTTCTACATGAGCGGCTAAAGTTTAATTTTTCTCCAAAGTATCTAAAGCAGTAAAGACGACATCTCAGGCCTCCCCTCTGTCTTCATATTCCCGCCTCCCTCCCTGTCTGTCTCCCTCCCTCCTTCCCTCGGTGTCCCTTCCCTCTCGGCTCTTTGTTGAGACTCAGTCAGTCCTCAGTCAGTCCTCCGTCTGACAGCAGACAGTCTGATTACAGCGATCAGACCAGCCGAATCTTCCAGGAACTAAAGGGGATTATCTGGACAGATTGTACCCAGGGAAGGCACTCTGTTCCTGGGGACGTGCGGCCGGGCTCGTCCCTCTGAACCTTTTTTCTTGTCTGCAGGATCTTTAAAGGACCAGTCTCCTCTTTCTGATCGGACTCAGAACTTCTCTCTGACTTTGTTGGATTCTCTTTATGTAAGAGAGGACGGATCGGACTGAATCAGAGGGTTGGGGTTAGAAACGAGCAGCTGTGTAATAAACACTGAGAGTTAAATGTGTGTGTGGTCTGCACACAGCTCTGCACACTGTGTGTGTTTGTGTGTGTGTTCATTTGTGACTCAGCAAGTCCGTGCTCGCTGGTGGAGCAACAATCTACCCCAGATACCTCACATATCTGTGTGTGTGTCTGTGTGTAGATAAGAGCAGGTGCTGACGTAACACACACACACACGCACATACACACATACGGGTCATTCCTTCATATATTGAAGCGCTGTCAGTGGTTTGAGTCATGGACGGCTGACTCCGGGACAGTTTTTGGTTGCGTGTGGAGCTGCCGGGTCATCAGTATGTCAGTGTGTGTGTGACGGTCAGATGAGGTGATGCAGTCCGCTGGATTATTAAAGATTACAGCTGAGCCTTTTGTCCCGGGACACAAGATGAAGAGGAGGAAGGAGCGAGCGGGAGCCCCACACCTCCGCCTCCAGTAAGAGTGTGTGGTCGCTGCATGTCTGAGTGTGTGCGTGTGTGAGATCAGATTGGTGTGTTACTTTCTGCTCTTTTTAGTGTGTTTATATCCAACTTTAATAGAAACATTTAACACGTACACAGCCACGAGGACAGTCGACGTGTTCTCTGTCAACGTATTTTAAAGTATTAAAGTAGAAAAGTTTGATTTATTTCATCTTTATAGAAATAAAAGAACATTTTATTTTGACTTTAGGTCGGTTGGGACACTGAAACTCATCCTAAGCTGAGACAAGATAAGATTTCAGACTTGAGATGTTTCTGTAATCAGTTCCCTGGAACCAGAACGTGACGTTTAAATAGGCGTCACCACAAAGCTGGTTATTACCAGTCGAGCATGTGAAAGTACTCAGTGTGCAACTGAATCAACTTAACCTGTTATCAGTGGAATACCTGCCTAATCAATACGAGCTGCACCTCCAGAGACAAAGACTGTGTCCAGGACGAGGAAATTAAATTCAGTCAACAGACGCCACTGTTTTCTGAATAATTTGTGACGCAGCGAACATCAAAGTCACATGACTGATCAGCTGTTTACTCACATTAACACATGAAACAAACATTTAGTTATCCATGTGTTTACGTCTTATTGTTATTTTTATGCACATTTGAATAGAAATGTTGATGGGAATGTCTTTGCATGGCTTTGCACGTCGTGTTTGGTCATGAAGGATTAGAGGAATTTTGTCCTGATGGTGTCGTAAATATCGAATAACGTGGAAATAAACTGTCTCGCAGCAGCTGACTGAAATACACTGATTTGGATGGAAACATCTTTTCTCTGCGTTCTCTCATCAGGCTGTCATTTTCTTTAGTTGTTGAATTCAGATTATGACCTACAAACTTTTATATATGCTGGATATAATAAAAGTGAACTGGTCAGGTTTGTGTGGAAGAGAAAGAAGTCATCCCAAAAATAATGTTTGACCGGCCTACATTGTTTCTGCGACTACGTCACCATCACTACAACTAAGCCTGTGAACAGGGGGGCTTACATTACATACATACGTTCATAATACCGTACATACATAGTGTACATACATACTGAGTCACTGAAACACTCTGTGAGGCGACCGAAACATGAGAAGACACGAGCAGAGAGGGAAGTTCTCCGTCAACTCAACAGCATACAGTTTCCTCCAGCTGTGAGGCTCAATAATAAACTGATTATATTTTATGATATTTAACCCCCCAAAATGCAAATAAAAGTGCACTATACAGTAAAGTTTATACTAGAATGAACTAACGCTTGACGGAAGGTCATTTCAGTGTCCTCACAGGTGTTCAATACAGCCGAAAACACCTCCACGTCCACCAATAATTAAAGTATCTGAGTATGTATAATATTTCTGAGTATGTAAACATCGCTGTGACTGGATTCAGTCAGCTCGACACACTGTCTGTGAATGGAGGGAAAAAAAGTGTGTCGATAAACAAGGAAACGTTTTTCCAGTCAAACAACCTGCTGTAACTTTATACTGTAAAAAAAGAAGAGGATTCAGATCATTTCTGTTAATTATAGCGTTGGGTGGAAAATTTCCAGTAAATTTCTGGTAAATTCACAGAACACTTTCCATGGGAAGTTGAGCTGGGAATTATGGAAATTTATGGGAATTAACTGGAACTTGGGGGTAGTTTTAGCATCATGATAATATGATCAATGAAATGAATCAAATGAAATAAATCTGGATGTTTTAGTCAAGATTATGCTAAATATATATTTTCCCCAACTATATTTAAGTTGTAAATTCCCATGGAAAGTTTCCAACTTTGAAAATTCCCAGAACCCTACTTAATGAATCCTGTTCAGATAACGATCCTCATCCTGAAACTTGATCAACATAAAGTCACGATGGACTTTCCTATGATCTCATTTCTGCTGTGAGCCACAGATGGCCGACAGTATGGAGGGAAATGCTGCTTAAACTGAAGTGTGTGTAGCTTCTTGACTTCCCAGCTGGTGGTCTCACCCATTCTGTCCCACCCAGCAGGGGGGAGGAGGGGACATGCAGACCTCCACCATAAGGTCCTCCTGGCCTGCAGATCTGTGCCAGCTGAGCTCTGCAGAGCCAGGAAAGATGTTTTCGACCTTCTTGGACTCCTTAAACCGTCTGAGCTTCTTCCTGCGGCTTTCAGACAAAATGATTGATGATATCTCTGTTTGAAAGACTTTATCACTCCCACAAGTTTTAGTATGACTGACTGCTTTGATTCTTCAGTCCTGTGAAGACGACCCAGAACTTTCCGTCCAGCCATTTCCAACTGTGATAAGTTAGTGCGCGAGGCTTCCTGCCTGCTGTGAGGGGACATCTGCAGACAGACAGTATGGATCAGTGGGCAGAGCCTCAAACACTGAGCGCTCAGCTCGACCCTCAAACTGTATCAACTCATTATGACTGCCAGCCACCATCGAGGCAAAGCTTCCAGCTACAATTCAAAATCATGTCTGCAGGCTGAAACATCCAGAATCAGGCTCGTAGAGCTGAAACTGACCGACCAACCAAAGAACCACCAAAATGGCATTTTGAAGAAGGGACACTCCATCAGGAACATTTGATCTGCTCGTCATTGATATTATTAATTATCCTGTGAAATTAGTTTTCTTCTGTGGCAAGTCTGATGATGTCATAGTGATGTCATTAAAGCGCAGAGTTTGTTAGTTTGACGTTGGCAAAACTTAATGCTACAACAGCTCCTTAAATAATAATAAATATAATTTCTTACCGTTTTTTTACCAACTGACTGATACGTCTTCTTTGATCCAGTCTAACAGTCTGACACTCCTAAGATCCAGACAGTACTCTATATAAGACTCAACAATTCTCACCAAACATTGAATTTAAGATAAAAGCAGCAAATTGACACACTTTATGAATCAGGACACAGATGTGGGAAGACTTGAACTGTCTGCCACCCTGCTGTGGTCCATCAGGTTACATCAGATTTAAGGGTTCACAGGTCGCTCTTCAACCTGTGGACATAACACTGAGTCAGTTTGACTTCGTGACCGAAGTCTTTAGTTTGAGGGTCACTTCCACTTTTGAATTTAAGACGTCACTTTGGTCTCTGATGACTTCTGACAGGTGTTTATTATTTTAGATTGAACCATGCAAATCACTGTCGACCAAATTATGAACATAAATAAATAATAGTTGAAGTCCTAAAATTAACTCACAGCCTGACAGACAGCAGAGAAAATGAAAGAAGAGACGTTAAAGAAGAGAGAGATGTTTCCACTGCTTTTAACAGCTTTTTAAACACACACACACACACACACACACACACACACACACACACACACGTGTGTGCTGATGAGCAGTCTTCATCACACGTCCCTCTCTCCTCACCCTCCTCTCTTCCTCCCTCTCTTCATCCTCCCTCCCTCCCTCCTCTGTTGGCAGAATCTGGTCGCCGGCTCAGCTGCGTTGCCACGGCAACAGCAGCCTCCTCCAGCACCTGCTGTCCCCCACTTCCTTTCATCCCTCCGTCGTTCAGCCCCCTGTCGTCACCCTCTCCCCCCTCACCTCCTCCTCCTCCTCCCCCTCCCTCTGCTCCTCTGACGGCCCTCTGTCGGCCCCTGTTCACCATCGAGGAAACCCCTTTCTCTGGAGGTAAGAGCGGCGCCGTGTCGCCTCCTAACACACCTGTTTGTTTGTAAGTGTGTCGCCTCCCGTCACGAGTTTCCTCACCTTCATCGTTCAGGTGAGGAAGCAGCAGACTCACGAGAAGAGAGAAACAGAGTTTGATTTACAGATGGCCGCCAAAGTTTCGACCAAAGCTCGCCAAACTCCAAAAAGTTCAACAAACTAAAAGTCATTTTGTTCCCTCGTTAGCTCGTTTAATCGTCCGTAGACGTTGCTTTGATAGAAACTATCATTCACAATATACAGATGTTGATCATTTAATTTACTGATGTCATGTCGGGGTGTGGTGATTAGCACTGTTCAGACCTTACCTGTGTCTGCGTGGGTTCTCTTCTCCAGCTTCCTCCCACAGTCCAAAGACACCTTAACAGGTTAATTGGTGACAATGTGCCCTACGATAAGCTGACAAACTGTATGTGGACAACAGCGTACTTGGCGTACCCCGCCTCTTACCCAAAGTCAGCTGGGACGGGCTCCAGCCCCGCTGTGACCCTGATGAGGATAAGAGGTTACAGATAATGGATGGATGGATATCATGTCAATAACAAACATGATTATATTGTGTAAATAATCACTTCCATTTCTTTCAGTTCTCGCTGTGTAGTTCACACTCCAACACAGTAGGTGGCAGTAATCAGTAACAGTTCATGTAATTAATTTTACAGGAACTAAAATTTAAAGATGAGCTTGACTGAGAACGTTATCGAGCCACAGTGCTCGTGTTGTAACACTCAGATATCACAGACTGTGTCAGTAAGTAACTCTTTCTTTAGCACCAGAGTACGGCTGGACGACATGGAAACAGTCCTATCACAGTGTTTATCGTTGACGATAGTACTGGTATGATTTTGGTATGACGTGACAATATATTGATGTAATGATGTCACACCGCTACGTACAACAACAACAACACATGACTGACAGCCAAAGTAACATTAAAACAGGCTCCGAGGGGAGCGACTCAGTCATGTGGAAGTACTAATCGTATTAAGTCAAATTAAATTTTCTGATTTCAGCTTCTTAAATGTGAATATTTCTGTTTTATTCGTCGTCTGTGACACTAACCTGAATATATTTATATAGACACCACCTTTGTCTTCCGATCAACATATTTCATATTTCACCGTTTTCTGACATTTTATGGACCAAACATCTGAACTAATGAATCGATAATCAAAGTATTTCATGTGAGAGGAAACACTCTGCTTCCTTCACTACTTCCTAAAAAGCCCCCTTGGTTCCTCTAAAAGTGTCTGAGGTGGAAAAGGATTAAATTTATTTAATATAAACACAAACATCAGGAAATACTTCGTGGTCACGTGATCAGCAGATAAACATCTGTCTGTTCTTCTTCTCTGTCCTGAAGTCAACAAGAGCTTCAGGGAGGGAGGGGGCACTGCTGAGTGGAGAGAGAGAGAGGAGAGAGGGAGGGAGGAGGAGAGGAGAGGAGGAGAGGAGAGGAGGAGAGGGAGGACACACTCTCACTCGCTCTCGCCGGTGTGACAGGTGGAAGCCAGCGTCTGTTTGCTAACCGCGTCCTCTGCTGCCGTGTCACGGCGATGTTCGCGTGTCCGCGTTAGCCTGAGCATGTCTGACTCCTTCTGGACGGTGCTGTCGAATTTCTCGCTGCCTGAGAGAAGCATGCTGCGACGCTCCAAGAGGTACGCGCTCCTCCTCCACCTCCTCCTCCTCCTCTCCTCCATTCTCTTTATCAGTTCAGATCTTCATCTCCAGAGGTCTGCGTCTGTCTCCTCTCCTCTCCTCTCCTCTCCTCTCCTCTCCTTCCTCTCTCCGCTTTCATTTTCATGGCTCCATTAGTTTTTTCATTTTGTGCCGCTCCATCCTCGGCTCCATCTCCTCCTCCTCCTCCTCCTCCTCCTCCTCCTCCTCTTTGCGGGTCTTAGATGCTCAGCAGGAGTTGCTCCAATGTGAAGGTCAGCTAACTGGATTTGTCTTTTGATGGATAAACAGGACTCTGTCTGACTCTGTGTGTGTCTGTGTGTGTGTCTGTGTGTGTGTCTGTGTGTGTGTGTGTGTGTGTGTGTGTGTGTGTGTGTGTGTGTGTGTGTGTGTGTGTGTGTCACATGTAACACTGCTGGCATTTACCACAGACGTGCAGTGTGTGTGTGTGTGTGTGAGCTCTTTTATTAAACCTCCTCGATCTGTGTGATTTGACGTTTGCGTATGCGGCCATGTGTCGTCATCTCTTCTTCTTCTTTCTGTCGTTCTCCTCAGTTGCCCTCCTCTTCCTCCTCTTCCCCTTCCTCATCCTCCTCTTCTTGCTCTTCCTCCTTCTTGCTCCTCTTCCTCTTGCTCCTCTTCCTCTTCCTCCTCTTCCCCTTCCTCATCCTCCTCTTCTTGCTCTTCCTCCTTGCTCCTCTTCCTCTTGCTCCTCTTCCTCTCTCTCTGTGCTGTCAGTCAGAAGCAGAAGTATCTTCTCCAGGAGCAGAGACAGAGCTGTACTTACCGCTTTGAAGCAGCAATTTTCTCCCTCCTCCCTGTAATAACAGGGCTATAGCTGCTGCTGCCTGCCACGCACACATGCACGGACACATTTCTCCTTCTCTGCTCCTTGTCACCGCCTCCTGTTGTGTGTATTTGTCTCTGCTGAGGTTTTTAAAAGGGAAAGAGGTTGTGAAGTGAGTCAGGAGGGACTCCTGCATAGCAACAGGCTCTGGCAGTTTTTGGGGGTTGGCGTAGACGACGGAGCTGACGGCTCGAGTCGAGCTCTAATCAGGACAAAAATGGACTCATGGCGACCTGAAGAGAATCACATCCTCCATTTTTAACAGCAGCTATCACATTCAGATAAAAACTATAATGATGCTGTCATCAGCTCTCTGCCAGCTCACTGTCAAACCTACAATTCTTCTTTCTCCACCATCAGGATCTTTTTCTCAGCCTGTTTAGTTTCTCTATTTTCATTTTTATGTCATCGTTATGCAAAAGCTTGATTTACAGATTACATGCTCATCCGTACGTCTGTTCTCACACTATGTAACTTTGGGCTCCGGGTCGGGAGAAGTACGTAACGCTTTACGGCACTAAGTCACACACCACCAACTATTTCACTGATTTTGGTGAAACTGGATCATATTTTATGGAGAAAATGTTTTCTGGTTTTCCCTCTGATGTCCTCCGGCTGCTCCGCCTCAACTCTCTGTGATTTACAGAGTTTCCTGATGGACAGTGAAGTAAACTGCTGACAACTGTAGCTGCTGTTAGCTCATGTTAGCTCAGTTTGTTAGCCGCTGTTGGCTAATGTTAGCTCAGTTTTTCAGCTGGGCTGCCCAGACTGTGAGCTCAGAGCACCGGGGGAGTGTTAGTGTTTGTACCACAGGAGTTTTGGACCACCAAGAAGAAGAAGAAGAAGAAGAAGAAGAAGTAGAAGTAGAAGTTTATAAGTAATGCTAATGGGGAGCAGAGCCAGTGTTGTGCCAGAACGGGAGGTGGGCGAACAGCCAGTGTAACCGGGCTCAGCAGCCTCTATGGACATAATGGCAGAGGAGAAGAGAGCGAAGAGGACGTTGACGGAGGAAGCTAAGAAGAAAATTTTAGTGGTTGGTGAGAGCTTGGTGAAATAAAAGGCTGAAAGACAGACGCCGAGCTGGGCTTCATGGCTTCATGTCACTTTAAGGGCGTTAACTCTGTAGCTAACTAACTCACAGCAGACAGGAGACACACACACACACACACACACACACACACACACACACACACATGTGGGCCGTCACATTGATTTCCTGTGGTGGCTGTAACCCTCAGACCAACATTATTGAGTGGACTGTGGGAAATGAGTTTAGCTGTAGATCTTATCCACACACACTCACCTGCTGATGTGTGTGTGTGTGTGTGTGTGTCTGTGTGTGTCTGTGTGTGTGTGTGTGTGTGTGTGTGTGTGTGTGTGTGTACTTTAGTTTAACACCCACACGTGTTTGCTCATCTCTAGTTTCCACTCTCTCCGTCCTGTCAGCTCCGTCACATCACTGTCTGTCTCTGAGTTTTACTGTAGCAGTTATTACATTGTCAGATTATATGCAGTCGCTCATATCGCAGGTAAAACACGAGTAAACACACACCTGCAAACACGTCAACGCGTCTGCCAGCTCTTCACTTTGCTCTGTCGTTTACTGATGTGATCTCGTCTCGTTTCTCCTGAGTGCGGCACGTAAACATTGTGGAATATTTCTGAACACTTCATGACCTTATTTACACGCTGTATCTTGTTTGCTGGTGACAGTTTGTGGTTTCAGGAGGAGTTACATGTTGAAACTTAATTGTACCAAAACTGGCAACAAAACTGACAACTGGCACCAACTGAGCACATAAATCGTTCCAACACAGCAGATTGACTTTTATTCTGGTCATGCACCAATTAAACACGATGCAGCACGTTAATCTGTGAGCTTTAGAGGTGTTGGTAGGTGCTGAACTCCGGACAGAGCTCAGCTGCAGTTTGATATCGACCTTTTCGTCTCGTCTTCCAGAGAAAGATAATCAGGGAATTTTCCCATCGGTAGATATTTTAACTTACAGTACAGTTTAGGCAGTAAAGGATTAATATACATACACTCCTGGCATTGACATAGTTTTTCTGCGCCTTAACTTAAATCTGATTTTTACCAAAATCAGATTTAAGTTCTAGAAAATGGTAAAACCTTTTTCAACACAGCATCGATACAAAACCAGCGACATGAAGTCACGGAGCTCATTGTGTGTGTCCTGGTTTCACCGGAGGTTTTTTGAACTTTTGGTTTTAAATGTTGGTGCAGCCCGAGGACGTCATGAAACTGAGCCTGCAGCACCTGACAGGCTGCTGCTTTGGTGGTGATGAGAGGCAAACACACACACACACTTTACACACACACACACACACACACACTCGCACAGTAATGTTGCCTTCAGTCAGTTGTGCATAACGGAAACGTGTTTCTCAGCGGGGATCTAAAATACCTTCAGGAGACAGAGAGAGTTTGTCAGAGGGAAAGTTTGCTGCAGCTCCACCATCGAGTGTCAAAGTCGCTTCATGTTTGTGGACTCTGTCACTCCGTCACTCCGTCATCCACCCACACAGGAAGTCATTAAGCTGTTATTAACTCTCTTTACAGCGCTCGCACCACATTTGTGACCATCACACACCTCCTCCTGTCTGCTGCTTGTCTTTAATCCACTCCGACTCCTTCAGCTCCGTCACTCTCAGGCGTCTGACAGGTGCTCTCAGATGTAAATCCATATTCATGAGGCAGCTGAGCGCTGAGCTTTGTTCATTAGTCAGAGAGAGCGACAGTCGCTGCGAATTAACCGACACGAACTGAACGCTGCTCGCTCCGTTCTTCACGTTCTCTTCCTTCTTCATCACTGTCTGTCCATCCGACCGGAACACCTAACGCTTACTGAAGTGTTTATATTTCACAGGTCACACCGTTTTCTAATCATTCTGTAGCAGTAACAGATATGTAACTGTAAAATCCATCAAGGATCACTGTTTCATTTGGAAATAGAGACGTTTAATCGTGAATCGTCTTTTAGTCACTGCACAGCTCCAAACATGAAAATGTCAGCACAACCACCTCAGCCAGACGCATCACTGAATATCCAACATGTCAGCTCATCCCTCACACAGGTGTGTGTGTGTGTGTGTGTTTCTGTGTGTAGACCACATGCTGCGCGCAAACTGCTGATGCTGCACATCTCGACAGATGGCAGGAAACACACACACACACACACACACACACAGCATGCCCACATGCAGTAATTATATGTCAGGTGGGTATTAGATACAAGCCTGGCACAGATCAAACATCTGATATTCCCCTCATGCACATAAAAACTCATACACACTCGTACGTAACGTCAGCTCTTGAATTGAAAGCGGACCGGACCGGACCGGACTAAACGTTCCAGAAGCCTGGCAGTCAGACGGGTCCTCACAGATGTAGAAATAAAGACGTCACACTGATCATTTAACATTTCAGCTCAAGGCATCTCGTGATCATCCCGGCAGGTTCAGAACATTACGCGGCTACATGATTACAGCGAGCAGATGTGATTGGCAAATTAACACACACACACACACACACACACACACACACACACACACACACACACACACACATGCTTTTAGCTGATCTCCTGTCAGACACACGTGTGTGTTCGTTTCTTCTAAAGTACGAGAACGAGGCTGAGCTGAAAACGCCGTCAGGAGCTTCACTTCCTTCTTTCACACTCATTTATCGACCATGTCACGATCATTGGACTTCAGACACTCAGCTGTTGTGACTTTTGTGACATCTCGGATGTGTAGAGGTTTATCTCCTCAGTGTGCTTTAAGATTTCTGTCACTGATGACAGACGTGACCTCTCGTAGGCGAACAAAACAACATAATAAAGCATCTTGTGAGCAGTGCTACATAAGCACAGTGTATTTGTCCAGATCAATGTTATTACACACGTTACTGACATCTTCTGTCAGGACAGAGTTACACACGTATTTAAAATGAAAATTAAAATGAAAGGGCGGCTGTGGCTCAGAGGTAGATCGAGTCATCCGCTAATCAGATGATCGGTGGTTCGATCCATGGCTGCATGTCGAAGTGTCCTTGGGCAAGATACTAAACCCCAAATTGCTCCCGAAGGCTGTGCCATCGGTGTGTGAATGTGTGTGGAAGACTAAACAGGAGATATATAAGCACAGTCCATTTCCGTTAAAGTAGATATTAATATTTATAGACTTGATCAACAGTTTCAAATGTTCTGATGGACTGAGACGGAGATGACTTTCATTAGTGTGATCCGATGTCGTGTGATGAACAGGACCGGGCCCAGAGCAGATCCCTGAGGAACTGAATCCTTTGGAATCCCGGACTACCTGCAGGCCTCATCACAGCCTCGTCTTCCATCTGTCATTTCCTGTGAGTGTCGCGAGCCTCGCCTCGAGTCATCACGGACACGCAGTGGAAGAAGTGGAAAAATCCTGCGAGCTCGACCTGTGGGTGTGTCGGTGCTGTTAGGTGTGAAGGCTGACACTTTATTTCCTTCTCGTCTGTCTGGGGACGGATGTCACGGCTTTAAAGCAGATTGCCTTTTTCTCTTCAAACACACACACACACACACACACACACACACACACACACGCACACACACACACACACGCACACACACACACACAGCTGAAGTTGAACCATTTCACTGCAGGATCAACCTCATAGTGACTGTTCGGCCATTAGCGATGGAGCCTGAATCGACACACTCGAGTGGAGATGAAGCTCAGATTACTGACAGAAACCATCTCAGACATAAAAACTTTATGTGAAATTTAGTTTCTCTCATGATGGAGCAACAAAACATCCGAACAAAATCAGAGAAATCAAACTGCAGTTTAAAGGATGAACACATCCATGAATACTGCTGCACTCAGTGTAAAATGATGCTGTTGCCATGGTATCATCTATAAACATCCTCTTAACAGTATTATCTGTGTTATTAAAGTGTCACCTCGGAGCTGCTGCACAAATTACAGTAATTGTCCAGTCAGGGCTGCCGTACCCGGCGTTCAGCTCGCTCTAATGAAACTGATGCAGCGCTGCGTCTTCTCCGTGTTATTTTAGTTACCAGGCAAACGCCACGTTTAACAGTTTCTCAAACAGTCAGTGTATCTGTCCTCTGCGAAGGACAGACAGCCTCAGTTCACCAGCAGGTCACACACACACACAACGCTGTCTGTAAATGTGTGTGATCAGATGTGTGTCAGTCAGCGTGGACACCTGCTGTTATCGACGCAGAGCTGCAGGCGACATTCGGCCATTTTGGAAGCGACTTTGAGAGCGTGTGAGGTCGCAGTGTGTTTTCCGGATGCGGCTGAACTTTCCAACATTCAGAGGAGCCGGTCGGACAAAATCAATGATTATATCTGTGTGTGGTTCATTGTGAAGCTCCTCAGGTCGTGATTTCAACTTCATCGATTTAAAATCTGAACTAATGGATTTTTCTTTTGTTTGTTCTCAGCTGTCGGACGAGCAACAGAAAGAGCCTGATTGTGACGTCCAGCACCTCCCCGACCCTGCCACGACCACACTCACCTCTGCATGGACACACAGGTAACACACACACACACACACCAAACACACTTATATGTACTGCCTCTGACCCTTGAAACAATACCTGCAGCCTCACACTGTTGATGGTTGGCAGGTTGATGAAGTCTGCTTTCTTCACGACAACACATAAGTTTGTTTTGCATGCTGACATCACCATCTACAATCAGAATATCATTCAGAGAATCAGAGGCCCAGACTGATCTGACACAGACCGATGAGTCCACGTTTGGACGTCGAGTCCTCCGGCGTTACACTTATTTGAATTGGCGGTTTAGTTGAAGGTGATTCATTTGTTCCACATCTGAAGGTGTGTGTAGTAGCAGCGGGGTGAGGTGTGTAACATGGAGTCGTGTTGTTTGTTCACGCACCATCTAAAGCTCGATTAACAGCTCTGCACACTGAATACGGCCACATATCTGATTACATGAATTAATGCACAGACGGCTGCTTCTTCTCTCCAGACTTTCATTTGTCTCTCTGTTAATGAATCACATCATAAAACTATCAACATGAAGTGTAAATATAAATACATCATATGAATTCAGCTCAGGACAAACTGATACTCACATTACTGTTGGAGCCTGATCAATATGTTTATTTTTCTCAGGACAGCTCTCGGTCATAATTCCTTAAAAACCAAATGTATGTTTGTTTATTTGACACACGTGTTGATGTCTGCATCAGACCCACAAAAACAGACTTGTTGTTTTGTTTGTTGGCCAAGTGAGTTAGAAGTGACTCGTTCTCTGCGCCATGAACAGATAATTCATGTAATTAAAACAGTTTTCCATAATTGTCTGAACATTATCGAGCAAAACGTGTCAAAATCAGCTCAGTTCAGCCTGTTAAATATCACGATTGATGATTTATTTTTATGTAAACTGGAGATGTTTAATCTGACAAAACCACGAGCTGGACGACATTTAATGTTTCCGTGTTTTTATGAATTCATTGAATTAATTGAATCTTGAAAACGTCTCTGAGGAGAAGCTGCCATGCTTCCTCACACACACAGACACACACACACACACACACACACACACACACACACACACACACCATCATGTCATTTTATAATAATAAATTTGGTGTGTGTGTGTGGTGACATGAAATGTGCGCTGACAGGATTTTTGTCGAACACGCGTTGACAGCGTGTAAGGCGAGCGCACAAAACCCCCAAATTCCACCAGCAGACACCTACCAGCTCATCCCCCTCCACCCGCTCATCCCCCTCCACCCGCTCATCCCCCTCCACCTGCTCATCCCCCTCCACCCGCTCATCCCCCTCCACCTCCTCCACCCTTTAAATGTAAAGAGATGGATGGAAAAGAGACGAATAATTGTGATATTGATTGACGGTGACTGAAGCGAGCTACAGTTTAAAATATGGATTAGAGAAAGACGACAGGATGGAGATGAACGACGGTAAAATATCGACAATCATATCTGAGCTTGTGTGTGTGTGTGTTTGTGTGAGTTTGCGTGTGTTTGCACTCAGCTGACAGACGGTCGCACGCGTCTCATTTCCTGTTCAGGAAATAATGGAGCTCACCAGCCTGTCAGTCACAGCGCCCACACACACACACACACACACACACACACACACACACACACACACACGTGGTTTTGTTGAATCTGATCCATGTTGTAACGTGTCCGTCATGTTTGCATTTACATTTAGTCATTTAGCAGACGCTAAATTTTATCCAAAGACTTACAGAGAAGGGAACAGTCGAGGTACAGTGCGATAAGAAACGTTGCTTGTGACACGCTTCTCATCGCACTGTACCTTGATGTTTAAAGATTCATATTCTCATTGTTGACCTTTGACCTCTCTCCAGTTTTGGTTAGTAAGCGGTTTGTTTGGAAAAAGCTGAGTCAATTTTATGAATCTTTATCAATAATACATTATTCTCTGTTAACTTCCACCTGTTATTTTTAGATTTAACATATAATAACCAGCACGGACGATAAACTTCAGTGTCTCTGAGTGAAATACTCAAACAAACAAACAAACAAACAAGTATAATATGTGTATTAATATGAGGATATTCTCTGTAAACTTCATACTTCATATCTCAACACTTTTAGTAGATTCACTGTCGTATAATCTAAAGTTTCAGTGTATAACTTACTACACTTACAATGAGGCGTCAGCGAGTATATTCTCTAGTTCATTTATGTGTACACGTATAAATTGAACACATTTATTCTTCGATAATGAACATTCAGTTTATAAAAACAGACAAACAAGCACGTACAGTGTTTATACATGCACACACATGCAAGCTATACATCCATAAAGGCTCAACGAGATTAGACGTGCCAAAAATCATCAGAAATCAGAAGAAACGTTGACTCGTTCTCACGGGGAGGTTAGATCAGTTAGTCTGAGCTCTGTGAATGTGAGACGTGCCGTCACGTTTCAGACAAATTATTACAGTCGATGATGAAAACATCGTTAGATGGAAGAAAGACGAGCTGGAGAGTCGGGTGGTGTTGTGGGATCACGGTGCGGTGCAGCATCTAAAACACTCTCACTCCATCTCTTCCTCTTTCTCTCCTTCATGCCACCACACTGCTGTGGCAGCTGTGTTGCCATGGTAACACCACAACCAGCCTCGCCGTCGACCTCACAGTCCTGCCGAGGACATAAATACGGCTAATTGAATATCACTCATTAATGTTGCCGTGTTTTTCATTTTCTCTCCTGTTGCTTCAGAAACACGGATCACAGCGTCGCAGCTCGTTCTGTTTGAGACGAAACGTTTGAAAGTTTAACTTTCAGTTTGATTTTTACCTCCGCAGAAGAGGAGCAGATCTGACTGTCGGCTGCTTCTTAACTGATTAAAATTCATCACTGGAGGTCTTTAAACCGTCCCCTTCGCTCCCAGAGGCCGTCTTTATATGCAGATGATTGCGTTTTTTTTTTCTCTCAATCCTAATCATGAATTTCATCATGGTTTCAATCATGCAGCCATTTACTGCTAATCAAATAACTCCTCACAGTCTGATGTCCTGGAGGGCTGATGAGGACCCAAAAATGACTTTTATTAAATGTTGAAAGTCTGAATAAATCCTCCTGTTTCCTCTCTCATCTCGACTCCTTCTGGCTTCTTCTTGTCATCTCCATAACTTATACTTTCCTTTTTCTTTCTCTCCGCTCGCCCTGAACTTCCCTCTATCTCCTCCCGGCTGACAGGGAGCGCTTGTTTGAGAAAGGCCGTCCGATGATTGGCAGCTCCGTGTGCTCCGACTCCTGATGAATCCTGTCAAAAAAAAAAGTCGTCTTTGTAATTGTAATGAAGGACAGAAAGGAAGGCGGCGGGGATCCGAGCCTTCCTCTGATTCACTTTCTTGTCACACACTCCTGGGGAAACACACCTCCCCAATTATAGCTGCATTTTGTTATCCCAACCACGCTCTCCCCGGAGAGGCAGCGAGGAGCGAGACTGAGGAGGCACAAAGCAGATATCACATTTGCATGTATTTCATACGCTGCTATGTTTCTTGGTTTTTGCTAAAGTAGGTCACTGTCACTGCAGTCTGCAGCACAAACCTCCAAAAATGTGACAACTCGTCTACCTGAAGTGACGAAGCTGTGATTCACATTTCACTCGTCTTCAGTTTGAAAATACAGCGCAGCGAAAAGACGTGAAAAGACGTGAAAGGCAGAGATTCTAACAGACATTTCAAGATTTGATTTGACTCGTGTGTTCAGTGCTGAAAAGAGCCGCTGTCGGTTTGTCATTCATCAGACACGATTTGTTGAGTTTAATTTACCGCCTTGGCTGCATCACGTTTGGTTGCAGGTCTGTCCTGTCTGTTCTTACACAGCTGCAGAACATGAGTATCTTTGGACGGATCCTTTATTTCTTTTTTTACAAATCGTGGTCATTAAATGGGATTTAATCGTACAAACATCATATACACCAACAACATAACAGGATAATTAGAAACTCTTTACAAGTGTGTCTTATGTTTTATAAACCTTGTAGCATTTGCAGAATCTGGGGCAGCTAACAAGGTCAAGGTTACAGCCTAATGTTTCTATCAGTGAAGAAGTTGGTGAAAAGGACATTAAAAGTTTCAAGAGACACCGAGCTGTAAATGTTCACATTGGAGGATATTTGTTTGTTAATTAGTTCATTGATGGATCGTCTGATCCAGCGTTTCTCAAACCTTTTACACCAAGTGCCACCAAAATACATCAATGTAGACCGACCAGCCGAGCTGAACAAGAACCAGAGCTGACTGGGTAGAGAAAGCTTCTCCTGATCTGCACTTCTCTTCCTGATATTCATCATTTGAAGTCACGATCGTAGAGTTTCATTTTTTTCTGTTTACTGTCTCGCCGCCACTTTTTCATTGAAGTTTGCGTGCTGCGTTCAAGAGCGTGACGGCATGTCAGGAAATGCAAAATGTATTTTAAATTACATTCCAGCGACCTCGCAGTTTATTTTGGTCCAAACTTTGTCATGAGAGCACCGACACATTCTTATGCTAATCTGTCCTCTATACACACACACACACACACACACACACACAGACACATCACTGCTGCTTCACTAAGATAGATCCTCGTGTCTGTGGACGAGTCTTAAACGCAGAGCTCCAACAACCCCTTTGTGTCTTTTCAATGTAACTTTAGCAACACACGAGATCTTTACGAGACGTTTCACACTAACAAGCTCCTGTTTGACTAATAACACGCGTGTTCACTCGAGCGCTGCAGACGCAGACAGATTCCCATCTGACGGAAGGCAAACGCTCGTATTAATATTAGAGTTTCTGCTCTGTCCAGACGTGCTGCGGAGGAAAATGCATAATTGATGCGGAAATGTCCAACTACTTAATCTCTCCTCCTGTTTCTGAGGCCGGCAGCCTTTTCCTCTCCCATCCATCTGTGCGTGTTCACCCCTTCACCCTCAGCCATGAATTATTAGCTACACACCGACACTCAGAGCGCCCTGGCCTTCAATATTCATACCCATCATGCAGTGCATGTATGCATGTGTCAGTATGTTTCTTAAATAATCTCAGAATCATCTGTTTCCTCTCAGCATCAGACCTGAGTCTCTCTTTATCATTCAGTGAGACGTTCACGTCAGCTTGTTTTTGTTTGTTGGTTCTCATCAATCGATGACGGACGGGTCATTAGCCGAGCTTCCATCACTGAATTTTAAAGTTTCACGTTAAAAAGTCGAAAAAAAAACTTCAACATCAAACCTCACTTTAGCATCACGTCTTCCTGTTTTCTGACTGGAGCATTTGTGCCACCTACTGCTCATTTCATGAACCGACATCCACATGACGGTCGGGGAAGAAAACAAGCGTTCATTTTAATTTACTTTTGACGAATTACTCGAAATTTGGCTGAAATTTGCGACACATTTGGATCAAAACACGTCGACTGTGTGGCTACCTGTGTTGTATCTAGTTGTTGCCATCTGTAGCTGAGTTATCTGTGGACTCGTGTGTCTTCCATCCTTCTTTTCTTTCCTTCCTTCCTCCTTCTTTGTGTCCTTCTCTTTCCTCTCATGTTTCCTCTGAAGGCTGAACTTGTTCTCTCTGTTCATTTGTCAGTTGTGTAGCACTCAGTGTAAACACACTTTCTCCTCCACTTCTCTCTCTGTGGATGGAGGAGACAGATTAGTCAGCCCTCTCATCTCTCCACCTTCCACCTCCCATAATGAGACACTCCATCAGACTCTCCGTCTGTCTCTCTCCGTCCTTTTATTGCAGCTTTTTTCTCTTATTTTCGTCTCTCGACTATAATTCATCCTCATCGCTCGAGCTTCTTCTCTTCCCTCCATAAACCCTCCGTCCTTGTTCGCTCGGCCGGCTCTCGTCTTGTTGAGGGTTAGAAGAGGTTAGAGAAAGGAACGAAGCGTTAGTTTGTTTTCACATGAAGTTACTCAAATCAAATTAACGGGCGTTGCTGTCGTTTCATCGTTTACATCGAGTTCCTACCGAAAATTCCCATTTTGAAGGTTTTCTCTGATGATTTACATCGCGGTCAGTTTGTGTTCAGGTCGTCAGTGAGCTGATTGTTTTATCCGGCTTCAACGGGCTAATCTTTAACTTCAGGTCTGTTACATGCTCCATGACTTTGAAGCTCTGTGATTGGGTGCTTTTTGTTATATTTACTGAAACTTTCACTCTTTCCTGGCAGTAGCACATGAATGAGACGTGAGGCTCTGATTGGTTGTTTTCGTTCAAACTCTAGGAGGAGCCAGACGAACCTGACCTTGATTCTCATAAAAGTTTCTTACTGCAGCTTTAAGTTTCATGTCCATCCAAGACTCAACTGTCACCGACACGCTTGAAAAGAAACATTTAAAAAAAACTTCTTCTCTCCTTTCACAGTTATATTAGTGCTCACGTTCATCTGTCCTTCTGTCAATCATGAGTTTGAGTTCAGCTCCTCTCCTCTAACATGAAGCTGTCCTGTCACTGATAA
>CP136882.1:2778816-2881316 GCA_033000465.1 Sciaenops ocellatus
CCTCCAGGTCTCTGAGGTTTTCTGACATAAACCTGTTGGCGTTAGGAAACCTGCTTTAGCTCCTCTCCAGAAGCTCCGTGTGAAAAAAGTCTAAATTACCTGAGGTGAGAAATAAATGAAGGAACTGACCTGGTGTGAGAAACATTATCATACCGTGATGCCCGGGGTTGTGTGTGTGTGTGTGTGTGTGTGTCAGCCTTCAGAAAGGTCAGGCTTGACGTGTCCGTGACAGGTGTGAGCGAGTAAAACCTCCTCACTGTTTATGTCAGTGACACTCACCTGTCCACCTGTCCACCTGTGGATCCGTCTGTCCATCATTTCACGACTCTCCGTCTGTTTCGACTCAGTTCACTCGTCCATTCGCTGATTTTCTGCTTCCCTCCTCCACGTTTTCTTTATTTTAATCTTTTTTTTATCTCTCCGTCTCCTCCATCGCCTCCATCTTTCCTCTCAGCAGCTTCTTCTTCATCTCCATCTCTGTTTCTTCACGGAGAGATATCGAATTCTTTCATCCTCTTGAGATGAAAGAATACGAGGCAGAGTTGCACGGCGTGTATCTGATTAGAGTCCCACTGTGTTTGTTGA
Organism: Sciaenops ocellatus; assembly: GCA_033000465.1. Taxonomy (NCBI): domain Eukaryota; kingdom Metazoa; phylum Chordata; class Actinopteri; family Sciaenidae; genus Sciaenops; species Sciaenops ocellatus. The sequence goes on from CP136882.1 coordinate 2,779,402, forward strand.
TTGATGTCAGGCTCTGAGTGTGTGTGTGTGTGTGTGTGTGTGTGTGTGTGTGTCCTTATATAACCTGTCTTTCTTTGTGGAAAATAAAGCAGAATTTGAAACCTTAAAGGTAAAAGCTGAATTTTCATACACAGACTAAACACAGCTGACAAAGAGCTGAAGTTCTGTTACATGGAGGTGACTTTGAAAAGTGTTTCAGCCTTCAGCCCCCCCTCGTGTGCAGCATGGATGAGCCTCAGTGGAAAGCTTGACATCATATTAGTCCACCAGCAGCGAGTGTCATTAAAAAGCTCTTAGTGAGACGTCTGCAGACTGTCTGCGAGTCCAGATAAATAACCAGCACAGAGCTGAGAGGTGGACTGAGGATCGGGGTTCAGGTTCTAGCAGCTCAGCTCAGCTCAGCTCAGTTCTGGGTCCAGGTCAATAAAGTGTGAGGAAACAGTGCTGCGATCTGAAGAGGAGGCTATAAAAGATGACAGCAGAGAGGAGGAGATGATGATTGGACCCGGGAGGAGAAACAAGAGAGTGAACAAATGAACGAGTTGCAGAGCGCGAAGATGATGATGATGATGATGATATGCTAATTTAACGACTCTGCTGTGAGCGATGGCAGAAGAGCTTTTATCATTTAACACTTTCTCTGCTCGTCTCTCATCCTTTTTGTTCCTGAACCTCTTCATCACTCCCCCATCCACCTGTCTGTCTGCCTGTCTGTCCTCCTGTCTGTCTGCCTGTCTGCCTGTCTGTCCTCCTGTCTGTCTGTCTGCCTGCCTGCCTGCCTGCCTGCCTGTCTGTCTGTCTGCCTGTCTGTCCTCCTGTCTGCCTGCCTGCCTGCCTGTCTGTCTGTCTGTCTGCCTGCCTGCCTGTCTGTCTGCCTGTCTGTCTGCCTGTCTGTCTGTCCTCCTGCCTTCCTGCCTGCCTGTCTGTCTGTCTGCCTGCCTGTCCTCCTGTCTGTCTGCCTGTCTGTCCTCCTGTCTGCCTGTCTGTCTGCCTGCCTGCCTGCCTGTCTGTCTGTCTGCCTGTCTGTCCTCCTGTCTGCCTGCCTGCCTGTCTGTCTGTCTGTCTGTCTGTCTGCCTGCCTGCCTGTCTGTCTGTCTGCCTGTCTGTCTGTCTGTCTGCCTGCCTGTCTGCCTGCCTGTCTGCCTGCCTGTCTGTCTGTCTGCCTGTCTGTCTGTCCTCCTGCCTTCCTGCCTGCCTGTCTGTCTGTCTGTCTGTCTGTCTGCCTGTCTGCCTGCCTGCCTGTCTGTCTGTCTGTCTGCCAGTCTGTCCTCCTGTCTGTCTGTCTGTCTGTCTGTCTGTCCTCCTGTCTTCCTGTCTGCCTGCCTGTCTGTCCTCCTGTCTGCCTGCCTGCCTGTCTGTCTGTCCTCCTGTCTGTCTGTCTGTCTGCCTGCCTGCCTGTCTGTCTGTCTGTCTGCCAGTCTGTCCTCCTGCCTGCCTGCCTGCCTGCCTGCCTGTCTGTCTGTCTGTCTGCCTGCCTGTCTGTCTGTCCTCCTGTCTGTCTGTCTGTCTGTCTGTCTGCCTGCCTGCCTGTCTGTCTGTCTGTCTGCCAGTCTGTCCTCCTGTCTGTCTGTCTGTGAATGAGCACACATCCATCCATCACTCCTGTGTCTCTGCTGCAGCCTTCAGTTGCTGCATTGACTTTCTGTCACACACATCAGTTTCATTGTTTAATTTTTGTGTATTCAGAAAACATTTTTCATGATTTAAACTAAAACAGAATCAGTCTGAACACGTTGTCATTCTCAGGTAACAATAAACTGCCGTAAACAGAATATTTAATTCATCTAGAGAGAACAGAACGAACTTGAGGACACTGAGATATGATATGATGTGCTATGATATGATATGATATGATATGATATGATACGATACGATATGATAGACGGGTAAAATAAAAACATATCAGGGATCAACAATAACATCAAGGCTGGAAACCAGACTTCAGCTTCTGATTGATGTGATTAATATTTTGTGTAATTAAGATACTGTGGAGTTATACGTCAGCTCAATGATGAAAATGTGACATAAAAACTAAATTCTTTGTAGTTTGATCTGAATCTAATATATATCAAACATTCTTTATTTTGTTTTATGATTTATTCCTTTTGCTGTTTCCTGTCCGTATTTTAGTTTATGTTAAAAAAACGTTGCTATCAGTGGCAACAAAAGAATTCATTTACCAATTTCAGTGAAACTAAACACCTACTGCACAAACATTTCACAATAAAAGCTTTTCCATGCCAAGGAAGGCTTTTAATTTGACGCACCTGCAGGAACTGTTGAGTTTTCATTAACAGCCAATGAAAAAGGAGCAGAGACAGATCTCTTTTTTAATAAAATAACATGTAGTGACGTCAGCAGCAGGAATAAAACCTCTGAAACAAACAGGTCAGACAAAGGCTCTCCTTCTTCTTCTTCTTCTTCTTCTTCTTCTTCTGTTTAAAATGTTTTCGTCCTGCACACCTGATGTTTCAGTGGAATCATGAATCTCATCATGGGATGTTGAGGTTTCTCACACACACACACACACACACACACACACACACACACACACCTCATCCCCCGTTCGGCCCGGCTCTCTGTCACGGTCAATTAGGCCTCTCATTTCCCGAGTCGCCCGCCTCAGTTTGTGGACCATCAATGTTATTTTTCTGCCTCCCCCCTCCTCCCCCTCCTCTTCCTCCCACCCGCCTCATCGTCACCATCTGATTCGCTGTCTCGTCTGATTTACTTCAATTATCGTCTCCACCAATGAGCTCGTTTGCATTTTGAGTGCCTTTTGTCATACGTGACATCACCGCTTAGCTGAAGGGAAAAAAAGAAGATGCCTTAATGTTTTAATTATGGCGCCGCCCGAGGCTGCAGCTCGCCTCATCTTCCATTTCATAAATATTTCTTCTCTTTCTCACAGTCCTAACTTTTGAACTCGCAGCTTCACATTAAAACTCTCCCACAACTTCCTGCGAAGCCTTGTCTCCGAGGTCGTTTCTCAAAATAATGACAAAGAGGTTGTTTTATTTTTTTCACAGGGATCGCTGCAAGGCGATTTTTATTTCCCATTACAGTAGAAATATAGCCGTGTTGTAATTAGCCTTTGTCTGGCTTTCCCGTGTTATTCATCCCGGGGATTTCACTTCGACCTCCACGGCGGCTCGCTCTGAACGGGAGCTTTATTTTAATAAAGGCTCGAGCTGCTCCAAGCCGCCAGAACACAAGAAGAATAACAGAGAGAGAAGAAGAAGAAGATATTCTGTGAAAATTAAAGAATGTACATAACAGCCTCCGGCTCTGAATCCATCTCTGTCAAGGCTAACCTTTAATTACTGAAGCCGCCAGCAGAGCCGAGCGAGCTTCCATCGATTTTCTCTTTCAAGAAACTCGAACATGAAAAGAGAGTTTTAAAGTTGAAGATGTGAGAGTGACTGACGACCATCGGTGTGTGTGTGTGTGTGTGTGCGTGTGTGTGTGTGTGTGGGGGTGTGTAAATTACAGATAAACATCTTAATTTTTGATGAATTAAATAATATTAATGTTGTTTTCATTCACTAATTAACTTCAGACTGAGCTGCTGTTCAGGTCAGTGTTGGGTTCAAGACTTCCTGCTGATTTTCACATTAAAAGCAGAAAATCACAACAAAGCAGGTGGAAACAAAAGAGAAATGTGTGTGTGTGTGTGTGTGTGTGTGTGTGTGTGTGTGTGTGTGTGTCTTACCTGTCACCGTACGTGTTGGTCTCATGATAAACAGCCTCCGCGACGTTGAGCTCATATGTCACGTTCAGGCTGTTCTCATTCCTATTAGACTCGTAATTGGACTTTGAGCTGCCGATGGATGACTTAAAGCATTACCTCATCGCACAGGTCACGTGTGTGTGTGTGTGTGTGTTCGTGTGTGTGTGTGTGTGTTCGTGTGTGTGCGCGCATGTGTGTGTGTATCGATGACTCATACTAACAGACATCTGGAGCCCCAAATTCAGATTTTTAGCTCACCTGCCGTCGCCTCAGTTTGAAGGAATGTTACAGTTTGATATTTTTATTTATTTTATTATTTTGTTTGGTTCGTTCTTTATTTTGATATTTTATTCAAATATTTTGATGACATTATTGTTTTTAAGATCAAAACTACTTGACTGACAGTGAACTAAACTCTATTTTTAATAGTACAACTGACCACATTTATGTCCACACTCATTTTCCATTTTATTATTTAAAAATATTAAAGTGGAAATGTTATTCCAGATTTGATATGAGAAACAGAACAACTTAAAAATATTATGACAAACTTTATTGACCAGATATTCTTTGGTACTGATGTATATGACTGTAGGAGGCTCGTCAGTATGTGTGAATATTCATTAGTTATTCATGGAAACTGCTTCGTAGGAATATTCTCTTTTTTTGGTGTAAAGGTAAAAACTGTTATATTTTGTGCATGTAAACGTCATGTTGCTCTCTCACAGTACAGTTTCATTTGCTTTAGTCGTTTCCTACACAGAAGTCTGAGAAACAAAATAAAATGAAAAAAAACAAGTTTTGATTCTTAAAGATGCTAAAAAAAAAAAATGATCTGATTTATTAGAAGATTTCAGGACAAAATATTCTCCATCTGTACCAAAGCACTAAATGTGTAACAGTAATATTTAAGATGAAATGTTGACAGTCATGAATGGACTCCATAAATAATACAGCACGTAAACAAAACCTTGGAATGACTTGTGTACACACACACACACACACACACACACAAACACACACTTCCTGTCACCTGCCATCATCCACTCTTCTACTGAAAGTGAGACACAGAAAGGTCAAGGATATTGCTGCTGCCGCTATTTTGTCTTATTGTGGAGAAAGGTTGGAGCTGTGGGGGGTGGTGGAGGTGGTGGTGGTGGAGGTGTATGATAGAATAAGAAAGGAGATGAGTCCCAGGAGGAGGTGAAGAGAGAAAATAGAGTCCAGTGAAAGACAGATGGATGGATTGATATTCTGCTGGAGCTGCTGTGCACTGAAGGAGACATCACTGTCAGTCTGTCAGGCCGCGAAAACCCGCAGAGAGCTGACGGACGGACGCACACACACTTTATTACTGACAGCTACACACACACATGCAGTCTGGTGGTCCACTGGTCTCCAGAGGCGTCACCTTTGTGCCGGTCTGTGTGTGCAGCCATGCGAGTCCAGAGGTTGTCATGGTCCTCAGTTTACACTGCCGAGGACACACATATGATGAAGACCCCGAGGTCCCGTTAGTATGACCACCATCCTGCTTTTATTCCCAGTGTGCTCCGGTGACCCGACCAATCCAAGTCTGTCACATCCAGTCTGCTCAGTTTGTCTCTGCAGCTCAGGAACAGGCAGAACTCCTCGGACCTCCACAGAGAGAGTGTAGTCCAGAACAGTCCTACGTTTAAGAAATATGTGTGAGAAATATGAACATTGGAGAAAACAACTTTAACGATGTGTGTTGTAAAATTCAGACATTTTCAGACACGACAGGTGGAGGGTCAAAATTTGAATGTAGAAGTTCAAATGAAGTGAGAGGTGGTGTTGGTGCATCTGTTTCCGTTAGTGGACTGATTTATATATTTTATAAGACTGCAGAAAGTTTGAAGCAAAGACAAACAGACAAATGCTCCAGTTTTTGTTCCTACATTTGCAGTATTAAAGGCCATCGCACCAGCAACTCAGACCAAAACAAATGGACGTCACAGCCGCCAGACCTAGATAATCATAAAACACTTTAAACTGGACAGAAACAAACAGCTTCATGCTTCCAGCAATCAACAACTCGTTTGGTTGAAAATAAACAAATGTGAAAATATTCATTAAACTGGCGGCAATCAAAAATGTGTTCAGGCTCAGATTATTATTCTAAGCTTCTGACAACATTAGTGACCTTTTCACAAACCACTAGACTTCATGGAAAAATGGTCATTTCTCTGAGATCATCGTAGCATTGTAACTTTATTCAAAGTTTCATAAACCAAACTGAAGTCAGCAGAATGTCTTTAGCGGCACAGTTCACAGAGGTCGTGTCGTTCAGTCCATCTCATCTGTGTTTGTCCGTCTCGTTTCAGTCCCGGCCGCTCGCCTATCTCCTTCGACCATGAGATCGTCATGATGAACCACGTGTACAAAGAGCGGTTCCCCAAGGTTGGTATGACACACACACACACACACACACACACACACTCAATAAATTCAGTGTGGACGTAACGGAAACAATCGGACAGGAAGTGAACGGACAGTCACAGGAAATAAGCGTTTTTGGATTATGTGTTTTTGAAGTTTGAGGCTGAAACACAGATTTTAATATTTGTTGGTGTGTGTGTGTGTGTGTGTGTGTGTGTGTGTGTGTGTGTGTGTGTGTGTGTGTGTGTGTGTGTGTGTGTTATGATGCTGCTGGTCTCACAGTATGATGACCTACAGGCTCACACATGCAGACGTGTGTCAAATGTTCTTTAATGAATAATGAATTATTCAGTTTAGGGGATTTTCTCCACATAATGCTGTTCTGCACTTTTTGGTCTCCGTGTGTCTCTACCTCTCCTATGACTCATCCTTACCCACCTCCTCCTCCCCTCTAATTGCCTCCCTTCTCCTCCCCTTCTCCTCCCCTCCTCCTCCCCTCCCCTCAGGCGACGGCTCAAATGGAGGAGCGTCTGGCTGAGCTGCTCTGCTCCTCGGCCCCGGATAAGGTCTGCCCGCTGGCCGACGGGGTCCTCAGCTTCATCCACCATCAGCTGATAGAGCTGTCCAGAGACTGCCTGGAGAAAAGCAGGGAGGGCCTCATCACCTCCCGCTACTTCTACGAGCTCCAGGAGAGCCTGGAGAAGCTGCTGCAAGATGTAAGTGGAACAACAGTTTACTGAGTGTCCTGCAGAAAGCAACTTTTACAAAGTAACTCTGTGAAATGATCAAACAGCGTCCCGTCGGTAAGATCTCAGATCACTGCTAGTTCTCGGAGTTCATTTTAGTCAAAGAAAGTTTAAAAATATTTATTTCTTCTCTGGAAAATTCAAAAACAGAAAGCAGAAGTGTCACCAAATGTTAAAAAGAAAGAATATCTGAAGGAACATTAATAATATATTTATATTTTTGAGATTTATTTGAATGTTTGGCAGCAGAAGTTTATTTATCGAACACCAACACAACACAGTAGTTTCTGAAAGTGCTTCACATGTGGCATAAAATGCACTGAAGCAACATTTAAGACACAAAGCAGAAACTAAATAAAGTCTGATGGTTATTTATTGCTAATAACTAAAAAGTAAATTATTAAAAATGTTTTAATTAGACATCAGATCGAAGTCCAGAACACAAACGAAGCTCCTGATCGCTGCATCGTTTTCCTCGCTCACTGTTTATGTATTAAACAGTAAATTAAGATTTCAGACACGTATGAATCAGCATTGTTTTCCTCGTCATCACTTTAAAGTCGTATGACTAACTGTCACTGTCAGAGCAGCGCATGTTCAGTCTTTATTTGAACACAAATTCATGATTATTTCTTAGAAATGAAGAAAGTAATTTATGAGTAGCTTCCTGGAAAGGATTATGCAAATTGGTAATTATGAAGAAAATGTAAACTTCCAATTAATTTTTTCCAATTAACTGCAAACATAACCTGATTTAGTCAGAGCGAAGTGGGTCACTTTAATAAATATGACGAACAGCTTCAGTATTAAATCAATAAACTGCATCAAAGCCTGAAGATTCTTAAATTAAAGCACTTCGATGTCTCACTCATGAAGTCTCGATGAAGACATCATGACGACGGCACCTTCCCGGTCACGCTCAGTTTACCGTGGAACAACTCACGGCGTGACGCGCTCCTTCGCTCGCTCATCGCGGTTACAGCCATGATGAGTGTCATGTGTCACGTGATGTCAGACGAAGACACAAAGACTGTTGGTCGGTTACAAACACATAAAACTCCCTCTGCTCACACACATTCCTACACACACACACACACACACACACACACACACTTTGTGTTTATCACTCTGGTTTGCTAATCGCAGCTCGGCATTCTGGGACAGTTTCTGTGTTTTCTGTGCGTGTGAACACGGAAATATATTTACATGTGTGTGGCAGTGGTGACATCTCTATTAGCTCAGTTTTTCAGTGCCTGGGGGCGACATTATAGCTCCCACCGGCCTCTTATTGACCTTCTGTTCTACTGGGACACACACACACACACACAAACTATCTCTCAATCATTGAAACACACACACACACACACACATGCAGGCGGGCACGCACACACACATCCTCCTCGATTTTAATTTCACACTCCAGCAGTCACCGGGGGGCTGACAGATGACTCTCCCAGACGAGCAGGAGGGGTGAAGGAGGTGCAGTCGGAGGGTTTTGGGATGGGCGGGGATTGGAGGGGGATTCCTCTGCTTCTGATTGGCCGGTGGGCCTCGCAGAGGGGAGGTGGATGAACGTGCACGAAGCCTTGTTCGAATGCTTTTGGAGGGTGTGAGGAACTGGACCTGAACACATCTGGAGAGGCTTGAGATGGCGAAGCTGCAATGCGGGCTCAGTGATGACATCACCAATTAGGCACTGTTAGGTTGTGTGTGTTTTTTGGCGGGCAGCAGGTGGAGCAGAGCTACAGAGGAGAGGAGAGAATGAGGCCGTGAGCAGGTGGACAGGACGGAGGTGTGAAGACGGCCTCCCCTCCACCGCCTGCGTTTGTTTATGGAAATTCCAGTTTTGTGTTTTTTTCGGTGGAAACATGTCTCGCGTATCGTGGCAGAGGAGGCTGGAGGAAGAGGAGGTGCTGGAGGAGGTGATGAGGAGGAGCGAGTGGAAGGTGTTCACTCACAGCTGGGAGGAGGAGGAGGAGGTGGAGGCACACGCAGACTTTACAGTTGAGTCAATTTCAGTTCCAGTTGAGCTTTATTGGTACAAAGACGAGGAGCTCGTAGCGCGTTAGCACGTTAGCTTGTGATGCTGTTAGTTCACTCAGTCTAACTTTGAAATGACTTTGAGCTCCACAGGAGCTTCTTCTTCACTGTTTTTAGTGACCTGCTACTTCCTGTCTGAGGCATTCTTGTTTTAACTCGTTCCAGAGGTCGATGACAGATGCATTAATTATTAAATCTTCTTGTCATCAGTCGACTGCTGTGGGTGTTTTTCTGAAAGCTTGTTAATAATTCAGACTTTGTAATGTCTCATCAGCTGTTTCCACTGTTGGTGTGATCGACTTTGTTTTAATAGATTCTTTTGGATCGTTGATGAAGCTGCGAATATGTGTTTCAGATATTTAGCAGTGTTTTATTTAGTGTTGCTGATGAACTTCTGTCTTCACTGTCGGTCGGTCAGATGTTTGTGTGCAGGATCAGGGGAACTCTTCAGAGATCTGAACCTGCTCTCATGTTAAACGATCAGTTCACCCAAATCACATCTATCTCCATATATGTTATCATTTATGTTGCTCAGTGTAACTTTATTTGGTTAGTTTTCTGAAAATTTAGCTGATAATAATTCAAGTTTTTGTGGCTAATCCAGTTAATTTAATCCTGATTCATTAATTCTGTGAATACAGAAACAATCAGATCATTTAAATTAAGATTTCTCTGTACTGTAACATAACAAGTTTTTGGTATAAATATTGTCACATATCATCAACCCCAGCTTCATTTTCCTGCTTTTGAAGTATCAGTCTGCCACCTCCGTTCAGTGGAAGTGAGTGAGATTTCTTCTGTTTGAATAATTAAAAGTTTTATTTAAAAAAAGTCAACTTGTCAGTTTTCGGTGAACTGATCAGTTTGAATCTCGTTTCTTTGGTTCTCTTCATGTGAGATGTTGAGAAGTTTTCTGTGCTGAAATATTCATGAACGGGTTTCACTCTTCCTCGTCTTCATCATGTCAGGTTTGTTAAATCTTCGTTTCCATCGGTCCACTTCTCCTCCTGACGTCTTCTCCTTCCTTCGTCCTTGCTTATCCATTCCTTTATTCATCCATCCGTTCTTCTCTCCTCGTGTCGTGACCCCATTACGGAGCTCGCAGGAGGCCGGCTCACCTCTCCTCCTCTGCTCCTGCTCTCGCCTTTTATCTCTCCTCCACCTTTACCCCCTCTCCTTCGTCTCCCTCTTTCTATCTTTCTTTTTTCACTGCTCGTCCTCTCTTCCTCTCCCTCATCCATCCCTGTCATGGGGGCCTAAGTGACCTGCCTGGCGGTCACCATGGTAACCTGCATCCAGGCCATCCTCTGCTGGAACCCCTGGGAGACCCCGTTAGACCCCCGTAGGTCACCTGAGGGCAGAGGGGAAGGCAGAGTGCTAACTCAGCCCCGGTGATCTGTCACGGAGCGTCCATCGTTCACATCCAGCTGCAAACATCTGCCTTTAATTGGCTTTCAGGTGGAAACATCAGCCTAATGTGCTGCACAACAGGTGACGTCACCTCTGTCCCGTTCAGCCGACACACGTTTACGATCACGTGGCGGTGTGAAATAATGAGTACAATATTTACGTTCATATGACGGACTGATGAGATAACTTCCTGTTCAGTCATTTTCAGAATAAAATCCATGAATATAACCATAAATATACATTTCAAATAATAAATAATAAATATAGAAACTTCTGGTCAATCCAGATCAGTTTCAGGCTTAAACCTGAGTACACATATGGAAAAACATAACGCGTATGTAATATAACCATAAACATGAAACATTTTTATTGTTTGGACCCATTTATTCTGATTCTATTTATATTTACTATATGTATTTAAAACTATTAATCATTAAACAAGAAACACTTTTCCACTACATGACGTGTATAAAATATTAACTTTATTGTCCATATGTCACATTTTTTATGATCAAATACATTTTGTTTACCTGGAAAACTCTTTATTTCTTATCAATAGTATACACAGTATACATATAGTATATATATGCACACATATCCACATAGATATATAGATATATATATATATCTATATATATATACACACACACAGTTCACATATAGTACATATACGCACAGTATACATATAGTATATATACGTACAGTGTACATATAGTGTGTGTGTGTGTGTGTGTGTGTGTATATATATATATACACACACGTACATATAGTGTATATACACGCACCGTGTACATATGGTATATATAAGCACAGTGTATACAAATACTGTGATAAAATCTACATTTCATCTCGTGTCATTTAGCATGCACACACACACACACACACACTCTCTCTCTGACTGGTTAATTAGCCGCTGCACGGTGGGAGTCCGTCCCTCGGCTGTCCATTATTCACCGATCACTGGCCTGTACAGTCACCTCACACACACTTACATACACACACCCTGATACATATTTAGTGTGCACATACAGTACAGAGACGGCCCCCTCCACCTCCTCCACCTCCTCCACCCCTCCCCTCCTGGTTTCATTACAGTTATAAATAATTCAGGGGGGGTCCGGACCCCCCGGGCCTCCTTCGTCTGTCAGCCCGGCTCTGTGAGGCTAACAGCACCGAGCTGCCCGAGCTTTGTTTATGAACCAGCAGCTCTGTTAGCATGTCACACACACATGCACACACACGTACACACACACACACACATACATTATAAATACATACATACATTCATAAATACATACATACACCCCTGAGAATGAAACATGTTTTTGTGGTGGGTGGTTTGTAATTGTTCCACCTCTCATACACACACACACACACACACACACACACACCTCATTTCTTTCCGGGGATCAGTGTTTGCTGCAGACGCGTTTGCAGTCAGTTACAGTGGATTTCTGGGTAAATTGCTCTGTCTCCACGCTGACAGACATTTCACGGTGGATCTCGGGGAGCGAGGCGGAGGTCGTTCTGATTTAGATTACCTCTCAGGTGTCACCGCAGGAAGGACTCCGTCCTCCGCCCGTCCTCAAACTGCTCGTTCTGCTTTGTTTGTGAAGGACAAACACAAAGTGAGACATTCTCTGCACACGTTCAAGGTCAAGGAAGATTTTACATCATAAATTATTGAAAATCTAATTAAAAATAATGAAGAGGTTTAATATGACGGATCAGGCAGAAGCATACGCATTAAAATCTCATTTATGATGAAAATCGTCCCTCTCATCTGAAAATAAACATTAAAAGTGTTCCTCTAACGTTCCTCCTGTTGTTCTGTTGTCCAGGCTCACGAGCGCTCGGAGAGCGTCGAGGTAACCTTCGTCACGCAACTCGTCAAGAAGCTTATGATCATCATCGCCCGGCCGGCGCGGCTGCTGGAGTGTCTGGTGAGATCATCGTCTGAGCTCGGCCATATTGTTGAAACATGAGCAGCTGAAGGTCAAAGTTTTATTGAGCCTGACTACTTTTTACTTCATTTTAATTATCAGAGACAAAAACCTTCATTCAGAAAATGTAGTGTAAGTATATTTACTTAAATACTGGGAACATCACAGTCTGTTTAGGGTGTAGGGAGGTCTATACGCCTGTAGTGTCCATACTTTGAGTTTAACATTGTACACTCTTACTTTACTCACGTGTTTCTGACACTTTATGAATCTACTGTGCTGCATTTCAGCATCAAGTGGAGTTCATAATACACAAACTGTTTAATCGTCTTATGAAATATGATGCATTAAAACTAAAATGTAATATTTATTTATGACATTTCTGTAGATGACAGTTCTTGTTTTGTCTAAACTCATATCTGAGTTTCAAACTTTTAGCAGCACTGGCTCACAGCCAATCCTACGTTTGACACTCTTGTCTTGCGTCTTGTGTTTTGTATCAAAGACAAATCATCTTTTTAAACCTATCATCAAGGAACAAAGACATGTATGTTCAAAAATAAGACGAGACCTGGATCAATAGCACACATAAAAATCAGCAGGGAACCAAGAAAACAACAAAATCACATAATGAGGACGTTCAGCAGCTCGTTAGTGTTTTTATCTCTGCCCAGCTCCCCTGCAGATTATTAGTTTGGAAGATCTGAAAACGTTGTTTCTGTTTTCTACTGATTTTATTTCAAATAGAAAAGGACACACACACACACACACACACACACACACGCACACACACACACACACACACACACACACACACACAGGTGACAGGAAAATACAGAGGAAGCTCCTAACAGACAGAAAACATCTGAGACGTGTTCGTATGTCTCCATCACGTGTCGTATTGATTCATAAAGTGTTTTAATTTCCTCGGTTACACGCTGCAGTCTTTATATTTTAGTCGCCGTGCTGCTGTGACGTGAATTAGCGTCTGTTTAAACGATGGCTGTGAAAATACGAGCAGCATTAACTGGAACGACTTCTTCATATTGTGCAGCTCGACTCCACGCATGGTTAATAAACAATTTACAGCTTCCTGCTCCCCAGTGCCAAATGAGTCAACCATAGCAATTCATTTATGGACTTCCTCTGAGAATTTTAAATCAGCCTAATGCACACACACACACACACACACACACACACACACACACACACACACACACAAACACACACGTCTGAATTACAGACTCTCCTCTGTCCTCCGCTCTGAGACGAACACCTCTGGGGTCAAATCAGACCTCATGTGAGCCCCAAAATGAGTCGAGGAGCAGCAGAGAAAAGATGAAGACAGACTGAGGAAGAAAACAAGTGTGGAAGAAAGACAGAGGGGTAATTGGAGGGGCAACAGAGAGTGAGGAGGAGAGGGGGAGGAAGGAGGCGAGGCTGCTCCCCGTTCACATCGGTGGTTTTGACTAATCACACACAGCTGAAGCTGTGACAGCGTACAGGACGGGTTTTATAAATGGAAGCACACAGATAGAAGAGGGGGGTGTTTACATGTGTGTGTGAGGAGGAAGAGGAGGTGCAGTGTGTATGTCAGAGGAGTTAAATGGAAGTCTCTGAGTTTATTGTCCAATCAGAGGGCTGCTTTATTGTTTATGCATCATGACGAATGAAACGATGAAGTGTTATTTGTCGTCTTGGAGGTTCACAGACAGAAAATCAAAGACTGAATCTGACAAAAACCTTCAAACCTCTGAGCAAAGTTTATTTTCCTTTTATTCAATCAGCTGTTAAAACATCATCAGTCTCTCCTCCTGTCACACTAAGATAAAAAAACTGCTTTAAATTAAATGAAATGACCACAGTTCATTGGTTTATTCCACATTTCACAGCTTGAAGCTGAAATCTATAAATGTTCCTCTGTCAGTCTGTGAATATAAAATACTTCATGTGTTAAATTATGATGTCGTATTATCAAATCAAATCAAATCAAATCAAATTTTATTTGTATAGCCCAAATTCACAAAACACGTTTGCCTCAGCGGGCTTTACAATCTGTACAATCTGTGACACCCTCTGTCCTTAGACCCTCTGTCCTTAGACCCTCGGTTTGAGTGAGGAAAAACTTGCCCATAAAAACCCTTTTAACAGGGAAAAAGGTGGAAGAAACCTCAGGAAGAGCCACAGAGGAGGGATCCCTCTCCCAGGACGGACAGACGTGCAATAGATGTCACGTGTACAGAACAAATCAACAGAGACATATTGTACAATTACAATGAATGATAAAATGATTACAGTATACAGAGTACACAGAGATATGGTAACAATAATGACAGTAATAATATAAGTAGTGGACGTCGTGCAGGACCACAGCAGCAGCCACGATCCATGAGAACCTGCTGGACGAGAGAGCACAGAAACTCCGGGGAAGAAGTTTAGTTAGTAACATGCGTTAACATGCATTAATGAGACATGTATGTTTACAGATGGTGATGGGGAGGGAGAGAGAGAGAGAGAGAGAGAGAGAGAGAGAGAGATTTGAGTAGAGTTTTCAGTAAAGGGAGATGTGACTACATCTTCAACCAGTACCGTGCCTGGCTAGGCATAACCCTGAGAGAGAGAGAGACAGAGAGAGAAAGGAGGGAGAGGGAGTCCCCCGGCAGTCTAGTCCTATAGCAGCATAACTAAGGGATGACCTGAGCCAGCCCTAACTATAAGCTCTATCAAAAAGGAAAGTCTTAAGTCTACTCTTAAAAGTGTTGACCGTGTCTGCCTCCCGAACCCAAAATGGTAGTTTGTTCCACAGAAGAGGAGCTTGGTAGCTGAAAGCTCTGGCTCCCAGTCTACTTTTGGAAACTATAGGAACCACAAGGAACCCAGCATTCTGAGAGCGCAGCGTTCTAGAGGGGTAGTAAGGTACTATGAGCTCTTTTAGATATGATGGTGCTGACCATGAAGAGCTTTGTATGTAAGGAGAAGAATTTTAAACTCTATTCTAGATTTAACAGGTAGCCACGACAATGAAAATCTGAGTGATGAAAATAAACTTTAAATTGTCGAATCAAACTGGAGCTCAAACAGCAACGTGATGCAAAACTGACATTCTTATAAAGTGTCCTTCCTTCCTTCCTTCCTTCCTTCCTTCCTTCCTCTGCTGCAGGAGTTTGATCCTGAGGAGTTCTACCACTTGTTGGAAGCAGCAGAGGGCCATGCCAAGGAGGGTCAGGGCATCAAGTCCGACATCCCCCGATACATCATCAGCCAGCTGGGCCTCACCAGGGACCCCCTGGAGGGTAAAACGCCGTCCTACAATCAACATTTAACTTCATTTAATTTATTTAATTTTATTTAGCGAGCACTGAGAACACATGAACATGTTTTTTTTTCTTCACTTTGGTAACTGATGTTTGTCTCTCTGTACAGAAATGGCCCAGCTGAGCAGTTATGACAGCGGGAACCCAGAAACCCCGGAGACGGATGACTCAGTGGATGTGAGAACATAATTCATTATTCATGAGCTTGATTAATTAAGTGTTGTCTGTCAACGTTAAGTCAATAAAACACAAAATTTCAGTTAGATTTTTATTTTATAATAATATAATTGATCATGAACGTTGTGTGTGTGTTTCAGAGTCAAGGTACGACCGTCCCTGCAGCTCCACCGCAGACTAAAACCAAAACACCTCGAGAGGAAGACTTCGAGAACATCAAGCTCATCAGTAACGGAGCCTACGGGTGAGCCGAGAGTCACGCCGTTCATATTTTGACACAAACAGTTAAAGTGTTGACTCAAAGTGACTCTTTCGTTCCTCCCGTGCAGCGCCGTGTTTCTGGTGCGTCACAAAGAGACCCGGCAGCGTTTCGCCATGAAGAAGATCAACAAGCAGAACCTGATCCTGAGGAATCAGATCCAGCAGGCCTTCGTGGAGCGAGACATCCTGACGTTTGCAGAGAACCCGTTCGTCGTCTCCATGTTCTGTTCTTTCGAGACCAGGAGACACCTCTGCATGGTGATGGAGTACGTGGAGGGTAAGATGATGGTCATTAAAGTGAAAGTTTATTATGATTAGTACTCGTAGTACTGTGTTTAATGTGGAGGCGGTGCTCTGCAGGTGGAGACTGTGCCACGCTGCTGAAGAACATTGGAGCTCTGCCGGTCGACATGGCTCGTATGTACTTTGCAGAGACCGTCCTCGCGTTAGAGTATCTGCACAACTACGGCATCGTACACAGAGACCTGAAACCTGACAAGTAAGACACAAACACACATTTTATCACGTTTACAGATATTCAGTGTTTGTTTGATAGTCATCCTGTAATTCAAACGTTTGATATTCTGTCCTGCAGTCTTCTCATCACATCCATGGGACACATTAAGCTGACAGACTTCGGTCTCTCAAAGATCGGTTTGATGAGTTTGACCACAAACTTGTACGAAGGACACATCGAGAAAGACACGAGAGAGTTCCTCGACAAACAGGTACGAGCTCTCTGTGTGCCTTGATTATATCTTATCATTAATAACTGTTGTCGTTTCGTGTTTCGAAGCTGATCTTCTGTGCGTTGATGACTCTTCAGGTGTGCGGCACTCCAGAGTACATCGCCCCCGAGGTGATCCTGCGTCAGGGCTACGGGAAGCCGGTGGACTGGTGGGCAATGGGAGTCATCCTGTACGAGTTCCTGGTGGGATGCGCCCCGTTCTTCGGAGACACACCGGAGGAACTGTTCGGTCAGGTCATCAGTGGTGAGTGGCAGCTCTGATACATCACAGCACGGGTCGTAGTTCAGTTCAGTAGACAGACACTTTACATCCACAGCATGAGACATCATGAGACAGTGTTACATCAGCTGTGTGGCACCATCCAGTTTCATATAAAGACGTGAACAGTTAAGACAGAACAGGCTGAATTACAAGGAGGAGAATCAGCTGTGATTCCTCTCCTTTGATGAAAGGTTGAGTCAATGATCATAAACTCGTATTGATCCCTGCATGTCTCTTTGATGACCGTCTCTTCATATCGACGCTCTGTGCTGATAAAGACCTGAAGGCCTCGCTGTGCTGTCAATGTTTTTATCTGCAGGATGTTTGTCAGCGTGTCGCCTTCAAACTCAAAGTTAGCATGTCGCACG
The DNA here is from genome assembly GCA_033000465.1 of Sciaenops ocellatus. NCBI lineage: Eukaryota > Metazoa > Chordata > Actinopteri > Sciaenidae > Sciaenops > Sciaenops ocellatus. The sequence continues at coordinate 2,796,801 of CP136882.1, forward strand.
AGAAGAGTAAACAGAAACTGTGTCAGCTACTCGTAGCTGGTGATGATACAGATACTTCAGTAGATATTTTTGGTTTATTACGGCTTATTTTTGAAGATTCTTTCCATTATTTCAATCATTAATAACATAAAACGACACGGCATGTTGCTGTAATTATTTTAAATCATCAAGTTTTATCTCTTCTGTCTCTCACGTCCTGTTCTGTTTTGTTGTGTGATTATTGTAAATTATGAATGTTCTTACAGCATGTAAATATGAGATGTATCTCTGTCATTTGGAGCAGCTTGGTAATTGAAGTTTAAATAATTAAAATTTTTGACTCCTGTTATTCAAATCAAATATCCAAACAAAGTGTGTTCACGCTGTGTTGGTGTGTTTTGTTGTGTTAGATGAGATCATCTGGCCGGAGGAGGATGAAGCTCTGCCTCAGGAGGCTCAGGACCTGATCTCCAAACTGCTGAGACAAAATCCTCTGGAGAGACTGGGCACAGGTAACAGACGAGACAGAGACGAGACACAGACGAGACACAGACGAAGTTTTTAAGAATGTAGTTTGACGAAGAGTTTTCGTCCTTGTGTGTGTCAGTTTGTACGTTAGCTGGTCAAATCTGATACAGTAGCCGTAGACGTCGATCTCTTTCCTCTCTCTTCCTTCTCCTCTCACCCCCGCTGTTCTCCACCCTCTCCGCCTTCGTCTCCACAGGAAGTGCCTTTGAGGTGAAGCAGCACTCGTTCTTCACAGAGCTGGACTGGAACAGCCTGCTGAGGCAGAAGGCCGAGTTCATTCCCCAACTGGAGTCTGAAGACGACACCAGCTACTTTGACAGTGAGTCTCTGACTGCTGATCCCGGATCAGTCTCTCTGACTGTCATCAACATACAACCTAATGACTGTGTGTGTGTGTTTGTGTGTGTCAGCTCGCTCTGACCGGTACCACCACATAGACTCAGAAGAGGAAGACGATACCAATGACGAAGAACACGTGGAGATCCGACAGTTCTCCTCCTGCTCGCCTCGTTTCAGCAAGGTACACGACACATGCACAGATTTCTGTGAATGTTTCAGGTGGCTTCACGTCCTGAGTCACTAAAACCTGAAATGTTTCCTCCCGTATGACTTGTCGTGTGCAGGTGTACAGCAGCATGGAGCGTCTGTCTCTGCATGAGGAGAAGAGGACTCCTCCACCCACCAAACGCAGCCTCAGTGAGGAGGGAGGAGATCGAATCGACAGCCTGAGCGGGCTCAAGTCCAGAGATCGGTCCTGGCTCGTAGGATCTCCAGAGATGTGAGTTCTTCACCTCTGTAGAGCAGCCTGAATCTCCTGATGTTGTTCATGTTTCTCACCTCCTCTCTAACTTCACCTCCTTCAGCCTGCGGAAGCGTCTTTCTGTGTCCGAGTCGTCTCACACGGAGAGCGACTCCAGTCCACCGCTGACGGTCCGGAGGCGCTGCTGTTCAGCCATCATTGAGATGCCACGCTTCGCCATCTCCTCGGAGGAAGAGGGAGGTCAAGGTAAAACACTGTGAAGTCACTAGCTGTCAGGAGGAAACCGTCGACAAAAGAAAGAATACGTGAAGTAGTTAGCGATAAACTCTTTGATTTCCTGTACCATGAACACTGACTCGGTGTCGTCGGTCTCTCAGGTGCGGCAGGAAGTCGTAAGAGTCCCAGCCTGTTGGGTCCGAGCGCAGTGAGGGGTCCGCGGTGTGACGAGCTACCTCTCGCCATCCCAGAGCTCCCAGTGGAGAGAGAGCTGAAGCTCGACGAGTCTCCCACCACACCGAGCTCCACCTCCAGCCAACTGAGCAGGGCGACGCTAACACGTCAGTACAATCGCACACGCGAGAGTCCTTCATTTTTTATTGTCTCGTCTTTTTAATCTGGTTTCTAGCTGTTGAATCTGTCTTATATTTTATCGACCCTGCAGCCGGTAGTTCAGGTGACGTGTCTGACCGTGGGACCAGAGGTAACGGCAGTAATGGCGGAGCGGCTAAAGTCGCGGCAGACAGCGACTCTCCATCAACTCCGAGAGCCATCAGCGACCTGGCGGCTCGCAGGGCTCGCCATCGGCTGCTGTCCGGAGACACAGACAAACACACGGCGACGCCGAGCTCCAGGCCGCTCAACAAGGTCATCAAGTCGGCGTCCGCCACCACGCTGTCGCTGATGATCCCTGCAGGTCAGTGAGTTCGACCCAGAGATACTTCTGCTGAACGAATCAAGTTTAACATGATAACGTAACATTTCATATCCGTGTTCTCAGACCACCATGGAGCGTCTCCATTGGCCAGCCCGATGTCGCCTCACTCACTGTCGTCCAATCCGTCGTCACGGGACTCCTCGCCAAGCCGTGACTTGTCCCCGGCCGTGAGCAGCGTCAAGCCCGCCATCGTGATCCACCGAGTGGGCAAGAAGTACGGCTTCACCCTGAGGGCCATCCGAGTGTACATGGGAGACTCTGACATCTACACTGTGCACCACATGGTGTGGGTGAGTTCAAGATCACCAACATCGTTAATTTAATTACGGTTTCTGACAGGAAGCGCCTCGAAGAAGAGTCACAAAAGCTTCCATAACACCGGTGTTCATAGCAGATGAATGTCAGTGCAGCTGCAGTGAGCTTCTTGTAGTTGACAGAAGATGGCAGTAAACAACAACAGAAGAGCCCAAAAGGTTTAAACGCATCTTCATCTCTCTTCTTCCTCTCTCTGCTCGCCTTCAGCACGTGGAGGAGGGAGGTCCGGCCCACGAGGCAGGGCTCAGAGAGGGAGACCTGATCACCCACGTCAACGGAGAGCCGGTTCACGGCCTGGTTCACACAGAGGTGGTGGAGCTCATCCTGAAGGTGCAGACACAAACACTTCAAAACACAACAACCTCGACTCTGATTACAGTTTTAGACTTCGATTTATATCAGTTTGTCAGGAAAGTTGCTAAATATCGCTCTAAAGTTTGGCTAAATTAAGAGAGCAAAGGGCTCCCATGACCTCTGACCTCAAGAAAAACATTAAAATCCACTCCATCTGTCACCTGTCGTCCTCAGAGCGGTGCCAAAGTTTCCATCTCAGCCACCCCGTTTGAGAACACGTCCATCAAAGTCGGCCCCGCCCGAAAGACGGGTCAGAAATCCAAGATGGCGAGACGCAACAAGAAGACCAAGACCAAGGAGGGACAGGACAGGTGGGACACACACCTGTGTTACATCGAACATCAGTGTGTGTGTGTGTGTGTGTTTAACGTGAAGGCTCACCATCGTTGCGTGTTTTGTCTCGCAGTAAGAAGAGGACGTCTCTGTTCAGGAAGATCACCAAGCAGGCGTCTCTCCTCCACACCAGTCGCAGTCTGTCCTCCCTGAACCGCTCCCTGTCTTCAGGGGAGAGCGGCCCCGGATCACCCACGCACAACCTGTCACCACGGAGCCCGACACAGGGCTACAGGTCCACGCCAGACTCCACCCACTCAGGTGAGACACAAACACTCACCTGTGCTGTGACCATGACATTCAGAGGACATGATGTATTATTAATGTACTCCCTCTCTCCCCCTCAGTTGGTGGAAACTCGTCTCAGAGCAGCTCTCCCAGCTCCAGCGTGCCAAACTCCCCGGCGAGCTCCGGCCACATCCGGCCCAGCTCCCTGCACGGCCTCGCCCCGAAGCTCCAGCGCCAGTACCGCTCACCCCGACGCAAATCCGCCGGCAACATCCCCCTCTCCCCTCTGGCTCGCACACCTTCACCCACGCCTCAGAGCAGCTCGCCTCAGCGCTCGCCCTCCCCGCTGTCCAGCCACGCTCTGGGACAGTCCGCGGTGGGTCAGTCGTTCCCGGTGAAGCTCCACTCCTCCCCTCCTCTGGTGAGGCAGATATCCCGGCCTAAGAGCGCTGAGCCTCCACGCTCTCCGCTCCTCAAGAGGGTGCAGTCGGCCGAGAAACTGGCCGCCTCCCTCTCTAACTCCCCCTCGTCTCCCTCCGGGGTGGCCGCGGTGGGGGAGAAGAAGCTGGCAGTGGGAGCGTCTGTGGGGAGCCGCAAACACAGTCTGGACATCTCACACTCCGAGTTTAAGAAGGAGATTCTGCAGAGAGAGCCGAGTCTACAGAGTCTCCAGGTACGAGTTCATCGAGCAGACAACCTTAACAGTTACCTAATGTTCCAAAATAAACATATCAGTTTGAAGTAAACTAAAGCTCCCTGCGCTGAAATATGACATTTGCATCTGTCTTTACTAACTTGCAGGAGTCGGCCAGCGAGGGTCTGCTGTCCTCAGCGGGACGCGGCGTGGAGAAGGGCAGCCTGCAGAAACACTCATCCAGGAAGTTGGGGCGTCAGGAAGGGGACGGCGGCCTCGGCGCCGTGTCCGGCTCGCTGGGCCTGGCCCCCGGGAAGAGCAAGCTGAAGGACAAACTGTCCGCCATCCGACAGGACCGAGCCGAGAGGAGGGAATCGCTGCAGAAACAAGACGCCATCCACGAGGTCGATTCGTCCGAGGACGAGACGGATGAGGGCTCAGAGGACAGCCAGGACGGACGCAGGGGGACAACCTTCACCCCTCCTCCCCTGCTGAGGCCCACCACTGTGAGGACGGGCCCTGGAGGCACCCTGCCATCCCTCTGCCTCTCCCCCTGCACCCCTCATGCCACGTTCTCCCACACGGGACCCTCACAGGCAGGCCGGCCTGCTCCCTCGCATACCCTCGCCTCCGTCACAGAGGCGAAGCCCGGACAGAGCACCTCCGCTCAGGGAGTAAAAGACGCAAGGTCGCCCTCATCCGCAGAAGACAGCGCACGACAAGACAGGAAGGTTCTGGGGCCGAGCAGTACCACAAAACCCACTCAGGGCCCCCTTCCCTTCTCCACCCCAGGCAGTGCATTCATCTCAGTCAGCAAGGACACTTTCCTCAAGCCGAGTCCACCACAGGACTCAAAGACTCTCAGGGGGAAGACCGCACCATCAGAGCCCAGGGCAGAGGTCCAAACCCTGGACATCCCTAGAACCACAGTCCCTTCAACCACGATCACTACCACAGAGTCCAGAACCACCACCACTACCACAGACTGCCGAACCACTGACAGCCAAGAGACACCCCGCTCCTCCTGCTCCTCTCCCGGCATCCCCAAGGAGAAGAAGGAGGCGGACAACCGGAGACTTTGTGCTGCAGCTGCTGCTGCCGCATCATCCTCGTCCACTTCTGGATCCAGCTCCAGCTCCACCTCCCCGGTACCGTCCCTTGAGAGTGGCATGGACAAAGTTGTGTCCCAGCTTGCAACAGTTGCTAAAAGCGTCCTGGGCCCAGTCAAGCTTAGCACCACTGTAGACAAGAGCCAGAAGGACCAGAAACCATCCAGAGGTGACACCCCAGAGGTCCCAACAACTGACCCCCTTTCATTTGCTTCTAAACAGCTCCCGCCCCCTCCGTCACCTCACCTGTTGGAGTCCACCACCAGACAGAAAACTGTTGCTTTGGCCAAACCCTCGACCCAGAAAGACTCTGCAGCTCTGCCGCCATCATCCTGCAAAGATGTCCCAGAAAGGTCCACGCCAGGGTCCGCTACCACGTCTGCATCTGCACACCGACCCGGTTCATCTACCGCTCAGCCTGCCCTCAACACGACCGCCAGCTCCTCTGCAACATCTGAGCCACAACGCAAGAGGTCCGGACCCCAGACGACAGCTGCCGCTGCCGCCGCCAACGCCGTGTCCGCCTCCTCGCAACAAGACAAAACAACCAGCAAGAAGACGTAGCAGCAAAAAAATCAAAGAACCAGAACAAACTGTACAGATCACACCACTCAGTGCTGGCTTTTGGTTTCAACTCACAAACTGCATGTTAGTAACTTCGCACTAATCAGAGAGTTTTGACAGAGAGCGGTCAGAGCCGAGACAGATGTGGTAGTTCCATTCCAGCTGTTCTGTGCTGCTCATGTTCATGTGAGTTTCTTTAGTGTCCCAACTCTTTGGTTTCCGCTTTCTTTCTCTTCGGGGGCTGAAAATAAAGAGCTCAGCGGTCCAGACCGTTTTTAAAAACACGCTCCTCGCTCGTGATCTTCTCGTGCCGCCTCATCACTTCACCTCGACGTTTGGTGGCAGAGTCTACAGGCGCGTTCCTCCAACAGATCAGGACGCGCCTTCGCCAACAACGTCTCCATCTGTGACTGGAAAAAGAAAGTACCTCAGCATTAAGTGCAGGCGGCGTCTGTTTAGCAGCCTGTTTAAATGCATTAGGTGTTTGTAATGGGGCTAAATCTGCACCGCCAACGTGCGCTCAGCGCCCAGATAACCGGGCCAAATTAAATTCTGCTCTTGCTGAAGTCCCCGGTGATCCGACACTGCAGGTCTGCAGGACGGGTAGATGTTTTCCCCCGAGCGCCGACACCAGGCACGACTCAGCGATTTAAAGAGATTCCCGGGAATGTTGGAGCCGGATTAGATTAGTGTTTGTGCTGATTTACAGAGTCTGCACTCAGTTCACACGCCTGCACCCCCACATCAACTCCTCAGTTTATGGGCGCATTTCCAAAGTTTCAGACGAACTATCAGGAGAAATTTAACTTGTAGTCCAACACGTGACCGTTAGGTAAGATGCTACAGGGTCAGGTTGATTCAGATCCAGAGTTTTCGTCCCAAACACACGTTTGAAAACGAGGCCGAGGATTTTGAAGACGTACCCGACGTCATCGGCCGCCTGCACACGCCTCCGAAAGTTCTGTCGGACCGTCGTCTCTTTATTCGTAGCCCCCCCGCTCGGCCTCTCGAGGCTGCAGCCATTTTATTTTTGGTATCTGGACCAACGTGCTGTGTTTGTTTGTTTCATCTAATCCTGTAAAGTTATCACACTTTACTTTGTGTGTGTGTGTGTGTGTGTGTGTGTGTGTGTGTGTGAGAGAGAGTGTGTGTGTTCATCTGTGCATGGTTATCTGTGTGTATATATAAGAATATTTAAAGTTCTGTTGTGCATCAGTTTTATACCCAGAGTGTGTTTGTGCGTGTGTGTTTTAGGATTAACTTTGTTCAGGACACACTGCGACCTGTGTGTGTGTGTGTGTGTGTGTGTGTGTGCGCGCGCGTGTGTGTGTGTGTGTCAGGCTTTGCACAAAATGTGTCGGATGAAAAAGAAATCACTAAGAGGAGAAGCCGGTCGAGACGTTTGACCTCTGACCTCTTCAGTCAGCCTGACGTTTGTTTGGTTTTTTGTTGGTTTTCTGGACGTTCTCGTCTCTAATTCCTACTGTATGTTTTAAACGTTTTCTTTTGGTTAGTTTCACGTTTTTTTAGCGTCACATTTCAGATTTGACTTGTGTGAGCGCACGCCGAGCCTTCGAGTCGGCTCGTGTCATACGTTTGTTCTGCTCCTGTGTGTGTGTGTGGGGGGGGGGGGTCCTGTCGAGTTTAAGGTGAACTAAACCTCCTTCAGTGTTTGTGTGTCTTCACTGATATCAGTTCAGAGGACATCGACGCTGACTGTGGCAATCTGTGTTATGTTTACATGTTTTTTTATGTTTCTTTGCCGATGGAACTCGTCGCCTGCAGCAGTCAAACCTCCTCTCATGTTCAGGTGACTCCTCGTCATGATGTGGTGTGTGTTCGTGTTTTAGCTGTGATGAAGAGGTCGCCCCGTGACGGAGGGAGATTCAGCGCACGTACGCCAAAATCATCTCCGCTCTCGTGCACGTCTCGTGTGCAGACGTGTTAAAAGTGTTTCTGCGGGACAGATCGGCGTTCCCGTCGTTTGAGCCGTCGAGTTTGAAGCTTCTGTCTGCAGCGGCGTCGGACTTACACAGATTTAGTTTAGTCGATTAAGTGACCACATTGGATGTTTTGCATACACACAGCGTGGCGTCTTCACGCGGTATCACCGGAAAAATGACGGCTCAGAGACAAAAGAGGCAAATAAAGAAACATCCTGAGCAGAAATCAGTCTGATCTGAGAGCGAGCGTGGACAGAGTCATGAGCACCATGAAGTTTCAGTGAAGCCAAAAAGAAGTTAGAGTTTTGGACTTTTCTGGATCTCTGACGGTGACAGATCTCGTGTTTGTCTTGGATTCACGTTTATTAAAATGTTATCAGACCTGAAACCGAGTAAAAAGTGAAAAAGAGATTCAAAATATCAGATTTCAAACTAAAGGAGCGTCTCACAGAATCAGGATTTCGTACCAAAGATTTAGAAACTCCATCACGAAGTTTTTAAAGAATCCAACAAATGTTGGCTGAAATCGATCAAACATCTGGATCCAAACATGATTCTTAATGATTAGTCCGTGTGCTCTCCGATCTGATTAAAGACTCGTGACAGACGAGTTCATTAAATCCTGAAATTTTCTTCGTCACTAAAAATCAGTCGAAGTTTTGATCTTTAGTCTCGTTCAGCTCTGATCCGCTCCATCTGCTCTCAGCTCGTCGTCCTGTTAGTGCTACAGCTGCCTCACACACACACACACACACACACACACAGATCAATACGAGTGCCATCGAATCTAACGGTGCCAGTTTCAGCATCTAATATGTGTGTATAAACACACACACACACACCTTCTCCCCCGTGTAAAGATGATGGTCCAGCCATCTGCTGGAGAGTGAAGCAAGTGTCAGCTTCCCTGGTGGAGTCATTAATCTCAGACCACACACACACACACACACACACACACACACACACACACACACACACACACACACACACACAGGGTCAGCTCGGCCAACACAAACACCACCCAGCCTCCCTCAGGCTCCTCCGTCCCGTCCCGGTCCGCTCGCTCAGTCGGTTCAGCAGTTCCTCTGTTAGCAGTTTGTTCGCCCTCCAGCCTGTGTTTACCCATCATGCACCACTTCTGCTGCTGCTGCTGCTGCTCTGTGGCCGAAGCTCACAAACCAGCCACACACACACACACACACACACACCGGTCATTACCGCTGAGAGACGATGAGGGAACTGTAATCAGTCTGAAAGTCGGGATGTGAGAGCAACACGGCGCTCGCTGATTCTTCTCACGTGTTTGACGTCGATCGAGTCTGTTGAAGCCAAATAACGACCCAAAAACTCAGATTTACCAGAACATCTGCCGGAGACTTTTCTGTCCTCGCCCGGTTTCAAATCTCGACTTCCAGATTGTGAGTTTTGTCCCCTCCGAGCTCCCGTACGCCTCTGACTCTGAGCTCTGTCCGTGAGGCACATAGACGATCCACACACGTGACTTTGGGTATGAAGAGGTCCGCGGTGAAGCCTTATGACCACTAACGATCACATGAGATTTAATGTTCCGGCGTGCGGTCCGTTCGGCTCGTTCGCCTCCTCCAGACGGGGGCGCTGTTTGTCTTTAAAGAGTGACGAAGAGGAGGAGGAGGAGGAGGAAGGTTCAGCTGCACCATAAAAAGCTCGAGGAAGACGTTAAGAGAGAAATAAAACATTGCTAGAGTAAAACCAGTGCAATATCTTTTTATTTTTTATCGTGGTAAAAGCATGTTGTTGTCGATCTTACCTTACAACAATAATAAAGTTTTTTTTATGAACGTTTCAGTGTCGCTGTTTGTTTCTTCTCTGCTTCATCATCACCTTTTTTATACGACATCGTGCTTTTTACATTAAGGCTGAACATCAGGTTCAATAATAAATCATAACGGACGCCTCAGGCTGCTGATCACTGTAAAAAAATCTGTTTTTATCTGTGACGGAGTTTTTAAATCACTTCACTTTATTTTCAGTTTACTTACATTTTTAGTCGTAATAATACAATAACTGTGTTAATTGATTTAATTAATATCCAGGAACAAGACGAGACTCTGGAATAATTCAGTCACGTTTGAAGCTCTTCTACGTTTGGTTCACCTGAGCTCACCTGGTCTCCATTCAGGATCGTCATGTTGGAGACAAACTGAGGTGAGCTGCTTTGTTTAACTAGAAAACAGAAACTTTTTTTTTAAAGATATTTTTTTGGCCTTTTTATTTGACAGAGAGCTGAAGAGTGACAGGAATGTGGAGAGAGAGAGAGAGAGATGGGAATGACATGCAGCAAAGAGCCGCAGGTCGGCTTCGAACTGGGCCGCTGCGGCGAGGACTGAGCCTTCGTACACGGGGCGGTTCCTCTACCAACTGAGCTGAACGACACCGAAAGCAGAAACTTTATCCAGATCAGCTGAGAGCTGACGTGAGCTAACTTTAGTTTTTCGTGGTTGAACTGTCACAGAATGTGACAGATGGGAAGAGGCTGAATGTGTGCTTTTAGTTTAAAGGTACAACATGTCAGATATTTACTGTATTAAATCGTCTGGGCAGGTAACTGACTTTTCCACGTATAAATTCATCGTAAAGTTTCCAAAGACTCGACCTACAACACCACTGTGGGAAGTTATAAAGTCGCTGAGTTCAAGTATCGAAATCACATCACGTGATCATCATCGGTAAACAACAGCAGGACCTACTCGGCTCTTACTGCCCGAGAAGGAGGCTGCTTTCCCGGGGGAAGTGAGCCGTAGAGTCCGTATGGAGGACTGACCGGGTCACGCAGACTTTTAGCTCCAAATTCACAGATTTTTATTTCAAACGTTCCCAAAACAGTTTGCGTGGGACGTTTCTTTCACTACAGGAGGTCTAGAGGAATTATTAAATTAAACTTCTTGCTATTATTTTGCAGCTCAGACTGAAGTCAGACTGAGACGCAGAAGCTGCTTCATGAAATAAACCTTGTTGTGCTCGTTTTGCCCAAATCTTACATATTGTACTTTTTTAAGCAACAGGTGCTAAATAACGTGGAGACTGTATGAACGTTTACGAGTGCCATCGAGGAAAAGTGTAAAAACCAGCAGGAGTCTGAAAATGACTCAACATTCCTCCACAGCCTCAGTGACTGAACATTAACCTGAAAAAAACATTTATAATCTTTGTTAGTCAAACTCGTGATGCTGAAATTCAAACAGTGTGATAAAATGAACTCGTGGAAATGATATCAAAGCAAAACTCTTAAAAACAGAGCAGCTGTTTGACCTTTGACCTCCTGCACTGTGAGTCAAAGAGCCGATGCCGAGATGTCCGATCTGTCTGCGATTAAATATTAGATCAGTTTTATAGTCAAACATTTATTTTATAGAAGTATTTAAATGTTTGTAAAATCTACATTTGTGTTAAAGACAGAAATATTTTGCACAGTGAACTTTGGTGAAAGAAGCTTGGACTTTATTTTTTACAGTGTCTTAAACCTTTTTTCACGTCTTTCATCTAATAAATGTGACGTCTCGCTCCTCGTCGTCTCTCCCGGTTCATGCCAGCATCTGATTCTCGGTCATTTGTTCTCATCACGTCCCGATGTCCTTCTGGAGAGCGAGCGAGCGAGCGAGAGCGGGAAAGTGGCCGTAAATTATGTGTAAACTCATTTTCTCTGCAGTTCTGCGTGTTATCAGTAAAGTGGCTCCATCCACTCAGTTAAGCTGCGAGGTTTTTTTTGTGACATCGAGCCTCCTAATGGGGGCTTCAAATGGGCCGATCAGCTGCTGGATGTGTGCAAGCGCCGTCTCTGCGGGAGATTTCAGGCGTCTTAATGGTCTTCAGAGACCGCTTCAGCGCGGCTCGCCGTGCACTTACGGAGGGGGTAATGGTTAATCTGTGCAGCGCCGCGGGGCCGCCGGGCTTCCAGGAAGAAATGACGGTAAAGATGGAGCTCCATTAGCTTTCCTCAACGCCAGTACAGCTTCTCACTAAAGTGCCTCACTCTCCCGCCAATGGACTGCTGAGGTCAGGGGTCGCACCGCCTGATTTAAACACCACCTACCGCTGCATTCTGGGATAATTGGGTCCCTCTCCCCTTCTGCCTCACCCTCCTCTCCCCCCCAGTCTCCATTCCTTCCATCCATCCAGGAGTCCGCAGGGAGCTGTCAGAGCGGAGGAGGAGAGTGAAGGGCCTCTCTCAGTCTTTACTGGAGGTCCTGGGGGGATGGAGGTACACATGGTGGTGGTGAGGAGCTCTGACAGCAGGCGAACAGCCGTCCGACACACATACATGAGGAAAAAAGCCGCGGAGGAGCAGTGACAGGCAGGCAGCGCAGGGTGATGAATTGCCAGCTTCGCCTCGCTCTGACACGGCTCTACATGACCGGGCAAATTCATTCCAGGCTGCCGAGGAGGGAGGAGAGGAGAGGAGGGGAGGAAGCATCGAGGGAGTGAGAAGGGCGGACAGGGGGAACGCTAACGGGAGAAAACAAGACCCAAATATATGGACTTCCTGTGTTTGGGCCCGGCCATGTGCCATCAGTCAAACACGGAAAGTGAAGCCGTCAGATCGAGAAGGAATGACCGCAACCTGAAAACCATCATGACACACGCTGATTATCCTCCCTTTAAGTAGTTTATGTATTAAAAATGAGACCTTTAACCGTCTGCTGCTCCAACAGCAGCCAGCTAATATCACTGACCAGTCCAACAGCAGTCAGCCCAGCCCGGCGTCTGTCTTTCAGCCTTTTATTTCACCAGGTGAGCAGATTATTTCAGATATTTCCAAACACACACAGCTGTTTCTAGTCTTCTTTAAAAACTCGGTGCGGCATGAAGCAGACAAACATGAAGGTGTGTTTCATTGATTTTCATGTTTCTCACTTCAGCCACGCTCCGCTGTGTGTTTACACTCTTCTGTCTGTTCAGTCCGGCCTGTAGAACTTCTTTAAAACCCAACCGGGAAAAAACAGACACGAACATTCAGCTTCTTGATTCACCGTGAGAAGAGTTCAACATTTAGTGTTTGTTCTTTTGATTCGTGTCCGAGGACGAGACGAGATCGATGGTAACGATCTCATGTCAGAAACAGAGCGAGGTTAGCCTAGCTTAGCATGAAGACTGCAGACAGCAGGGGACTGTCCATTGTTCTGACGCTAATAGTCCAAAAAATGTCTCACTGGACCGAAAGCTCATTTGTCTGACAGCGAGTTATCCTGAAAACAAAAGCCTGCTGCTCCGACGGGCGAAATACTCCCAAAATACAACTTCTCCGTTCTGCACTTCATATCTTAGACATACAGGATAGATGGAGTCAGGTGACGGGCAGAGGACATGAGAATGAATCACAATATAATATTTCACGTCTTTTCCCCGATGGTCTGAATAAGTCACTAAACGAAGTGTCAGATCGCATCGAGTCTTACGCAGAAATCAGCTGATTTATTTGCTCAGTAAACAGTTTCCTCGTGAGTTTACGGCCTCAGTCTGTAGTTTCCAAAGTGTAGTGTCCATATATGGTCACTTCTGGCTCCAAAAAAATAATAATGCCAAACTCGAGGCTTCAAACTGGAAGTCCAACCAATAGAAGACGTCGCGGTGAGTTTACGCTTGACTCGTCTGCCTCCGAAGATCGACAAAGAGGCGACGTGAGGCGACGTGAGGCAGCGTGAGGTGGCGTCAGGCGAAACTCGTCCGCGTTTTTCTCTGTTCGGTAACATTTACATCCTCTCTAAACAAAACCTCCCCCAGCTCACCCACACTCACCCATTCATTATCAGCCACGGGGGAGAACAAAGAACAAACTTCTATTTTCACCTCAACTTCCTCATCAGCATTAACGAGCGGACTGAAGTGATTAAATCTGGCTCGTGATTGGCCGCCGCCTGGCAGAGAGAGATTACCTCCCATTACTCCCAGCGTTCTAATTGGTCTCTGTAGGTAGCAGGTGCCAGGTACTTAATGAGGCCTGTTGTGGCTGATGTATGGCTACTGTAACGTCTACCCCGCCGCACCCGAGATGACGACGCCTATGAGACTAATAGCACATGAAATAGCTGCCATTGTTGGGAGGAACAGAGACGGATCGTTGTGGAAGCAGAGCGAGCGCTTCGGCTCGAATCGATCAATCTGAGAAGAAAAGGACGTAAAAAGAGACGAAGACGCCGAGAAGTCACCCGAGGACGAGGACGCCGTCATCGCTCACCGGACCGAAGAGTTCCTGTTTACCGTCCTGTTTGTTAAGTTATCTCTCATTAGGCCTTTTCAATGAGTGTATTCAATATTCAATACAAATCAAATATTATATTCTAATATAAAAAGTTCAGGATAATCACACGTTCACCCAAACCTGATGGAGGCAGTTTGGATTCAGTTTTTGTCGCCTTGATGAAAATAATCACCTTTACTTCGTTTATTAAAAAGAAACTAATAATAATAGTAATAATAATAAACTTTATTTATATAGCACCTTTCTAAACACAGGTACAAAGTGCTTCACAATAAAGTGCAACATAGAACATAAAGCGGTTTTAAAAAGTTTTAAAGTTTATAGTCTGCAGCTCTGATCTCAGGCAGCTCGTTCCACAGTTTGGGAGCTCCACCTGCAGACGCACCTTTGTGGAGATATTTGGACCGTGGGACGACCAGGGATGAAGCGTCTGAGGGGACATAAAGGGTAAACAGATCTTAAATCCACTGTGTAGACTGCAGAATGTGTGATGTGATCGCGTTTGTTTGTTCGAGCCTGGCAGCAGAGTTCTGGATGAGCCGGAGACGAGAGATTTTTACTGATGCCAGAGAGCGGTGAGGTACAGAGGTCCAGTCAGCTAGTTATGAATGCATGAATCATAATAATGAGGACAACAAGTTTTTAAAATCGGTCCAGTGCTGAGGGCAGCCACAAAACTTACTGTAACATGTTATCCTTCAGGGTAACTCTGCACCATGTACGTCCTCTTAAAGTGTTTTTGGTTCTAGCAGAAGCAGCTGTTGTACCGCTGTGTTCATAGACAAAAACATTTTACATCGTATCATCGTAACTTTTTTATTGTTTTGTGTGTTCTCTCCGCTGTTCCAACAATCTCCAGCTCTGGTTTGGTCCAAATAAATCTTTAAATCGCAGAGGAGGACATGGAGCTACTTCACTTCGCTCAGCACTTCAGTGGACGTACGTAAAGAAAGAAGCTGCTGGACCTTTTGTCCTCATCGGTCACTGAGACAGAAAAATACCAAAGTTTCCACTTAAGAAGTGAAATTAGTCAAAATATCTTCGTGTTTTAATACTGCCACCATCTAGTGGCCATTAGTGATACTACAACAAACAAGCATGAGCCAGTGATTTCACCTCTGTCATTTATGATTCTGATTTTATGATTTAGATTCAAACTCAGTTTGTTCACCTGACGTGACCTTTCTTCATCCCTCCTGCAGATTTAACTCGAGACATCGTTATAGATTTCACCTGGATTCACCTCATCAGACACGAGTGTCCCGCAGAGCTGACAACACACTTAGCTGTGTGTGTGTGTGTGTGTGTGTGTGTGTGTGTGTGTGAGTGTGAGAGAGAGAGTGTGAGAGTGTCAGCGTGTCAGCGTGTGTGTTAAAGGTGAGACCACAGACACACAACCAGGACCTGACAAAGACCTTCCCCTTCACTGTGTGAACAAAAAGGCTGCTGTTCAACAAAGGACTGATAGGAAGGGGTTAAGAGCTTGGTGCGTGTGTGTGTGTGTGTGTGTGTGTGTGTGTGTGTGTGTGTGTGTGTGTGTGTGTGTGAGAGAGGAGTGTGTGGGCACCCTGGGTCTCCATCAGTGTCTGGCTGATTGATTGGGACGTCAGCCAAGATAAAAGATCCCGTCCTCACAGCACGGCCACGCAACACCCTGGGGAGAGAGAGTCTCACACACACTCTCTCACACACACACACACACGCAGTACTTGGATACCTGTACTGAATACAGATCTGCCTCCTGCTCTCCTCGCTGTGTTTACACTCCTGCGCTGCATTATTTTATCACATTTGTAAAACGTCATGTGACCACGTGTGGTTTGAATATGTTACACGTGAAAACATCAGTTTCACCTCTAATGTGACGTTTGAAACATGTTTCATGTGATGAATTATAAAAATGCACACGTGGTTCATCATGGTAAACCGCTCTGATGTGTTTGTGCGGCGTGAGCGGGGACGGTCGTCACACCTGAGCACAGAAAACAATAATAATAGAGTACAAGTACTCAAAGATTCAGTTACTTACACCTCAGCTGTATATACAACTGCAGTTCCTCTTGTCGTCCACTTGAGGCTGGCTCCAGAAGTGAGTCAGTCTCCATAAGTCCCCATGTTAAAATGTCCAACTTCACAGCAGAAATAAACATGTTTACAGCCTGGTACAAAAAACAGTTTTGGTCTCTATAGCTAATTTCCCCGTTCATGACAACTGTACTGAGGGTGAATTTTTATACAACTCACCTGTTCAGATTATATTAAGGCTTAAAGTTATGCAGGATTAAGAGCGTGCACGCTTTGACTGACAGGTGGGTGTCGTCACAGATGGCTTCCAGGCGTCATTCAGCCCGCCTCAGGTGTGGTGATACGTATACGTCGTCCATTCTTTAAGTCATCGATCCAGACGCTCAGATCTGTAAGAAACGTGTTTATTTTGTGAGTTTTCACTCAGACATTTAAACAGCGCCCTCTACGGAGGAAGATGTGACAACCAACCCCGCTGTCCTCTTCTGTCCGGGCTCATTTCAGAGTTTATGCACAGCTGACCGGCTGATTTCTCCGATAATATAAAAACATGTTGGAAAATGAAATAATGTTTCTGTGGAATAATAAAACGGAGCTCACTGGAGTCATGAATCATGAATTAGTTTGAAGGTCCTGAGAGGAACAATATCTCAACAACGTGTTTGTTTATGGCCGTAATGACGAATTACTTTAATGACAAATGAATGTTCTATGATTGGGTCGCGTCTCGTTGCAGCCTCGGGTCGGGCAGCGTGTGGAACGTGTTCACGCTCTCGCAGCGTGTTCTGGTTTCTGTCCCAACACGTGGCCTCAGGTCTCGTTACACTAAATTTGATCCATGTCTGATTGATTTTCTGGCCTCTTTTTATTCATTTCTTTAAACATCATGCATGTGTTTAAACATCAATAAACACACACACACCAGCTGCAGCTCCATGTCCGGCCTGCAGGGGCTGCTGCTGCTGCACTTTTCTTTGTTTTCTTCATGTGCAGACGTCTCATTCTGCTTTTCAGAGGCCACTTTATCATTCTCTTTATCTCTCTGTGTGTTTTCGGACTCCCTCTTTGCTTGTTGGTGCTGTAGACTCACACCAGACTCCGACCCCTCCACCTCCTCCTCCTCCTCCACCCTTCATTGATTTGAACTTGTGTCTCCTCTCTCTCTTGTCTCATGGTCTTTCCTCCATTCATTTTTAACCTCCCTCCCTCCCTCGTTCCTCTCTGATCATGCAGTTGCAGCGAGCCGTTTGATGTGTCTGACATCTCAATCAGAGAGCAGCGAGGAGTTTGTCTGCAGGGAGAAACACACTGAAATATATACGAGCAGCTTCCGCACATATTTAAGTGCCTACAAACATTCACAGACCAGAATCTGTGAAGAACCCGGACTGATGCAAAGACAAAGGGGGAGCAGGGCTTACAAGCATCCTGGAATAACTGGAAAACCTTGAGTTTAAGTCATGGAGAAGTCGAATGACTGGTCACATTTAACATATAAATAACTTATGTTGTAACATTTGTGTTGTTAAAAGTAAACTTTAATCCAAGTTTGCAGAAGAATGTGTCTCTGAATGAAAGTCAAAGACCTTCAGCTGCTCAGTGACAGTAACTGAAATGTGTTTTTCATGAAATGACTCTGGATCATATTTTATGGAGAAAATGTTTTCTGGTTTTCCCTCTGATGTCCTCCGGCTGCTCCGCCTCAACTCTCTGTGATTTACAGAGTTTCAGGGGAATGCTGACGGGGAACAGAGAGGTGTCGTGCTAGAACAGGAGCTGGGCAAGTGTAGCATGGCTAATGGCGAAGAGAGCGAAGAGGGCGTTGACAAAGGAAGAAGCAACAAGGAAGAAAGTGATCGAGCAAGAAGCCGCCGGACAAGAGTAAATCTGGGACTGACTTTTAGTGGTTGGTGAGAGCTTGGTGAAATAAAAGGCTGAAAGACAGACGCCGAGCTGGGCTGACTGCTGTTGGACTAGTCAGGAATATTAGCTGGCTGCTATGTCTGCTGTTGGTGACCTTGTTGATGTTTGGCTGTTGATCAGAAGTAATGTAATCAGAACAAATACTCGAGTACAGCTGAACATAGTTACCACAGTGGGATGTGTGAACCCAAACTGAACCTTAAAGGTCTCAGCATGCTGCAGAGAAAAGCAGTCCAACATTTCTGCAACTTTACAACAATGCAACAATCACGTCCGCTTTGTGCAACAAACAGTGAGGCGTGCGAAGGTGAAAAAGTATGAATTATGTCTCAGTCCTGTACAAAGTAGTTCATATGAAGCATCCTTATCCTTTAAACATCCCTTTGTCCTCACAGAGATGTGTTGAAGCAGCCATCTAAACGCTCTACATACAGTCCTGCAGAAAAACAAAGCCTTGATGTAGTGAAGCGTGTGTGTGTGTGTGTGTGTGTGTGTGTGTGTCCCCATCCAGGCTGGGCTGCAGTGATCAATAATTCAATGAGTGTGTGTGGACCTCAGTCCTGCCTCTGGCTCTGTGCGCTGTAATGAGTGAATAAGTTTAGAAGTATCTTATTAATCGCCCCCCCATCGTCCAAACTTCTGTCCTCCCTCAACACTTTCTGTTTCTCCGCTTGTTTTTCCTCCTTCTGTCAATTCTACATGTTTTTCATCGTCTGTTGTTTCCCGCTCTGGATCTGAATCAGCCTCGTGAGATAAACAGAGAAGCAAACACGTCGAGATCAGAGCAGCAGATCAGCATCTTTGTTCTCTGCAGCTCCCTCTCGTCTCTCTGTTTCTCTGTTTTTCTGCTCGCTGCAGCTGAGCTGGCAGTCCGATCATTACCTCCGCGCTCGCCGTCGCTCTCTAACTGTAATAGTGTTGTGGTGACGAACCCTCACCCACTGTGCTTCATCAATGTCACTCACTGAGCCGGAGAACAAGTAGATATTCAATTACCAGCAAGGGTTTGGTGGCGTTGTGAGCATTAAAATGTAGATTACCCAATTAAACCATAGGAGGGCAGTGTTTGATTAGATTAAGGGCCACACAGATCTTTATAAATGATGATGCTTTTCAGAAATAATTACAAAAAAAGTGCATTTACAATCTGCTGTGCACACAGGACAGCGCTCCGCTCTTTATTCTGAATATTCTGTTACAGTAGCTTTATATCATTAATTAGTCCATTTTTGGACTCCTCCAGTTGTGGGCTACAAAAACTAACAGGAGCCTCCTCAAGGGCGTGCAGAGGTTTGGGTTTATTTTGGAGTGGATTTAATTATCTCCTGGCGCTGGAAGTGGGTCGAGGTTCTCAGATAAAATATGGCCCAAAATTTGCATGTTGACGTAATGCACTGCAGGCTCTCAGACGGATGTAGACGTCCGTGTCTGCGTGCTTCTGTTTGGTCTGGAGCTTGACTGGCCTGCACAGAGACCTGACCTGATCACTGATGCTCTCATGTCTGAAATCCCTGCAGCAGCTTCAACATCTGGTGCAAAGACTGTGGAGGCTGTTAGAGCAGCACATTAACAGTGTTGGAGTCACATATTAAGCTGTCATGGGTGTAATGTCCAGATGTCAACATACCTCTGGACATGTAATGAACCTCGTAGATCCACCTGTTCAGATGTCTCTGCTTATGTCTGATCTACTTTAAAGGTCTTCTCTCTGCAGCTCCAGCAAGAACTGGACGTTTTGTGTTCTCTCATTAATATTAATATTAACTCTTCTAATTGGTCGACTGTTTTCTCAGTAATGCACGTCCAGGCCAACCTACAGACGACAGAAACCTGGACGTAGTCTCCGTGACGTCCCCGCAGACTGTCTAAAACCTGGACGAAGTCTCCGTGACGTCCCCGCAGACTGTCTAAAACCTGGACGAAGTCTCCGTGACGTCCCCGCAGACTGTCTAAAACCTGGATGAAGTCTCCGTGACGTCCCCGCAGACTGTCTAAAACCTGGACGTAGTCTCCGTGAATGTATCTGTTGTTTCTGGAGGCTCTGCAGACTCTCCTCTGGATTGGTTGGAGATCTTCTCCTCACGTGGTTGGCTGCTCCATCTGCCCATTCTGGTCTCACATCAAGTCCATCACCAAATCTGTTTTCCACCGCCTCAAAAACATCTCCAGACTCCTGCCATCGCTCCCAGCCTCTCATCCATGCTTTCATCACATCCCACCCTGGACGGGCTCCAGCATGAGCAGAACTCAGCTGCCAGGGCTTGGCGAGGGTGGGAACCCTTGGCACATCTACCCTCCACCCTCCACCCTCATCCACCTCCAAAGGCTCCCGGTCAAGTCCCACATCTCATTGGAAGTCCTCCCCCTCACCGATAAACCTCTTTATTCCTCTTCGCCCCCGACAGAACCGACCACCTTCACCTGTGTGCTCCGTCCCCGAATCTGCTCACCATCCCCCCCAACACACACCAGCCTGTGGCCAGTATGGCAGCCCTCCAACCTCTGGAGCTCTGAAGTCTGTTCACCGAGGCCTCTGATCTGTTAATGGTGTCATCCTGGTTTATACGACTCTTCTTCTTCTTCTTTTGTGTTTTTAGTCTCATCAGCAGAAACGTCTGTATCACTGCACCAGGTCGTGTGGTCGACCCCTGGTGGACAGGAGGTGACTAACACCAAACAAACACCTGACAAGCCAGGAAGCAGTCCCCAAACTTTTCTCCACACAATCACCTGTTTTCTGCGTCACTGTCTGAACAGTTTGAACCGGATTAACTGGGAAACAAATCACCTTAAAGACGACTGAGATGTTCACAGAGAGGAAAGGCATACAGTCTGTGTTTTTCTTTATTTCTCTTCATGTTCGTCTCCTTTGAGACTTGCTCCTGATAAACAGAGTTGTAGAATAACTGCATGAACTTAAAGTCAGAGATGACACGTTATTGTTTTCTTTCAGGTACTTTTCCCAAAGTGCTCACGGCAAAGAAATGCCCATCTTTCCCTGAGTAAAGAGAATAATTAAGGTGGAGGCATGTCGAGGTTTGCTGTCAGTGAGTGAAGCTCTTTGGTGACGAGTCACGCTTCATCTAAAGGAGGCCACAGCTCTCAGGAGAAAGCCAGATTAGCTGCCGTCTGTATGCAGATTAGATTCTCCGGGTGGCCTCGTTTCATACTGTAGATCATGAATTGATCATGTGTGGAAAATGTGTGTGTGCTCAGTACTACAGTCTGCACAGTGCATGATCAGGTCTGCTGTATGTAGTGCTGCTTGTTTTTTAAGGTGGACAGGGAGCTGAGTGTGTGTGTTTATGTTGTTTGACCGGAGGCTGCGGCGCTGTGGTTCATGTTTTCCTGCATCATGCTGCTCGTGTTCGTTTGGACTCCTGGTTTGAAGTTTAGTTTCAGTCTTGCACGGTCACAAGAGTTTTTAATTCAAATAAATGGGAGTGAAGCGAGAGGTGAGGTGAGGGGGTTGCAATCAGCAACTACACCTCTAGATGGCCACTAAATCTGCGACTACTGGTACTGGTACCGGTCCAACGTTAGCTTTTCTTTCTATAAATGCTGCTGTGCTGGCCTGCATGTTCTCACGTTTTATCTCTGCTGGTTTGTTGATGGTAGTAAATACGTTTGGTCTATAGAGCTTTCTTTTTTCCTACAAAGAACCGGTAACGTAGGAATAAAAGCTGCTCGGTCGGGTTTAGAAAAAGATACGATGCAAGTTAAAGAAGTTAAGTTGTGAGATATTTTATGCTTATGTTTGCAAGTTAAAATATTCAGCGTTGACGTTTGGGTTCACCCTCCTCCTCCTCTTCGTCCATTCACTCTTCACTGTTACTCACTGAAGTTAATCAGAAGGATTGGTGCAGTCTGAAAGTGTAAAGTCGTGTCGAGCTGAGCTGGATTATTAATGCAGCAGATCCATGTAGGTCATCAGAATGAGTTCAGTTTTCACGCAGTTGTTGAGTTTATATCTGTTGATGGTTTAACTTGTAATCCGTGACATCATAGTTTCCACTGGTGTAGTTCTCGTTGACGACATTAACGCCGCGTGTTGCTCCATAAATCATCTCTTTGAGGATGTTGAAATCCTTTCAGTGTTGCAATGAGCATCAGATGATTTCTCTTTTTGTACAAAGACAGACAAATCTTCTCTCCCAGACTCACCATTACATCATGTGCTTTGAGAGATTTCCAGTATATATATATATATATATATATATATATATATATATATATATATATATATATATTTCTACCTTTATACCTGCATACTGTACACACTGGCTGTACTTAATGGCTATGAAGATACATATTCCGGGATGTCAGAAATGTGTGTTTGGATGTCAGCTCATGAGAAGTTTTCTCACTCTTGCCATCAGCAGATTATACAGAATATTTGATTTGCTTCTCCAACTGGCACTCGTGGGGATTTGGTAATACTGTCAAAAAAGATGTGAGGGGGAAGTTGAGAGGAGAGATGGAGGGAGATAGCAGGAGAAGAGACGGGCTTTGATCAACAGGAGATCTCGCTGACTCTCTGGCAGCCAAGGCTCGCTCTCCTGAAACACATTTCTCTCTCCGTCTCTTCCTGTTGTTCTCGCAGTCCTTGAATTTGCCCTTTAAGCTCCATACGTTCACGTCTACAGTCTATAGAATCTGCTGCCTTTGTTCTTTGTCCGCCTCTTTGTCTTACAAACTCCTCGGCGTGAGCTAAAACACTCTATAAGGCCCAAACTTTTCTGAATCCAACCCTCTCAGCTTGAAACCTCAGTATTGATCCTCGATGTGGTTTCGCTTACTCTGGGTTGGCTCTGTAAGAGTGCATCACGGGACCGGACTGGCATGGAAATACTCATCCCTTACATACCGCGAGCCAAACCGGACCCTCAGCCCATTGGACTGTCACTGTTTGATGATAACTCCAACGTTACAGTTCACTCGGAGGTTAGAGGAGATGTTTGGACTAAATGAGATGTGAAACAGTTTTTTCCTCTTTCAGCTGCAGCCCGCAGAGCACCGACCCTCCATCAAAGCTTTGGGCAAACAACTGCTGCCACCACAGAGAGAACTAGCTGGCATTTTCAGCTCCCTCTGCTCGCCGTTCAGTACAGACGCTTCGTCAAATCTGTCGCCATCTATAACGCTCAACAGAGAGGAAGTGAAAATCTCATTGGCGGTCTGAATCGAGGGTTTTTGATTGTTGGCCATAACCATCCAAAGTAGACTCACCACGAGTTATGACATGGTGAAATAATGTGATATGCTCTGTATGATATCAGCTTTGTTTAAGAAACATGTTTTATTGGAGATCTCATGGAGAAGTGTAACAGCGTAGTCTCTGATTGGTGGAGCTGAAATGTTCACTACACTGGCGAACAAAGCTGATTCTCTGGAGGTTGAAACAAACACAAATGTCTGATTTACTTCCTGTTTCCTGTTTGTTTTTCACGCCTTGAGCTTCCACTGACGCTCTTTTTTTAATGACATCATCTTGTTGCGCCCAATGACAGTATAAAGAATGGATAACGTATGCGTGACGTCACCCACTGGTTTCCGAACGCCGTTTTGAAGCTCAAAGTCAATGGGGCCTCTTCCGCTGCTCGGCTAATCTAAATATCGGCAAACACGGATTATCGGTGGACCTGAGTGACGCCTGGGATCTGTAACCACACCCACCTGTCAATCAAAGTGTCCACGCTCTTAATCCTGCATAACTTTAAGCCTTAATATAATCTGAACAGGTGAGTTGTATAAAAATTCACCCTCAGTACAGTTGTCATGAACGGGGAAATTAGCTATAGAGACCAAAACTGTTTTTTGTACCAGGCTGTAAACATGTTTATTTCTGCTGTGAAGTTGGACATTTGAACATGGGGACTTATGGAGACTGACTCACTTCTGGAGCCAGCCTCGAGTGGACGTTAGAGGAACTGCAGTTTTTAGCACTTCTGCGTTGGTTTCGTTTCCCAGGCACGGAGGCTGCCTCTTGGTTGCGCCGTCTTCTTCCGGTTTTCTGTGTGGAGAACTGGCGCCACCTACTGCTCGTTTTGTGATATTCACATAATGATAAAGCGTTTATTCACAGATTAGTTTCCATCCAAACGTCGCAAATTTTAACAATTTTGTGCAATTTGTCAAAACACTGTCACATGATTTCCACAGTGACATTCGACGTATAGTTATTATAAAAATATTGATACTGTACGCATCATGTATGTATGTGTTTCATGGGGCCTGTCTACAGTTAGACTAGACAGGGTTTCCAGATTAAATAAAAGTTATGCGTACTCCCAGACAACATAAACCTTCAGTCTCTGGTGCCCCTGAGGGTTCTGGGTTCTGGTCCGGTGTTTGCAGCCTTGCGTCCTGCCATTTATTAGAGCTCACCACAGTTTTACATAAGAGAAAATGTTTTCTTCACTTCAAACATCAAATTTTTTGTCATGAGAAATAAAAAAAATTTAAAAGCTCTGCTCTGAAGAATGATCAAAATGTTCTCACACACACTTAACACAGTTAATCTGTAGATTGAGGGCATGTGGGGGAGGCTGAATCTCTGCAGTGCCAGTGTGGAGGCAGTAAGATTGAGGTCGCGCTCGTCGATACTTTGTGTGTGTGTGTGTGTGTGTAGGTGTTGCTCTCCTAGGTGCTCGGCTGTGGAGACTGTGCACTGTTGATGGGCTGAACTCCATCTGTGAGTTCACAAGTGTTTGTTTGCTCTGCGGTCAGCCAGTCTGTGATGTGAGATACGCCGTCCTTGTATTCCACTTCTTTTGAATTTTTTCCACTGAAAGCACCGAGCAGAAAAAAGAAAAAAAGAAGTCGGCTTTATTATTTAATACTATGGCCCACATACACAGTGTGGCCTCGACTCCAAGCATCAGTATTTTAAAGGTAGAAACTGTTTACCAATTATTTATGTAACTTCATGAGGCAGCTCGACGTGGATTTATATGGAAGTAATGTGCAAACTGAACTACTTGTGTAGTTCACCCTGCTATAAAAACCTCTCTGTTGATGGTCCATCTGCCAGTACTGAAAATTAGCCTCCCAGGTTTGACCTGCCTGACAACAAGAACTCATTTCAAAGTTACACAGACGCTGCAGGTTTACTGTTCAGTTTGTTCCATTTTCAAATTATGTTAAAGTTTAAGCGTACTCTAAGTTGCCAGTTTATTAGGCAAGCCTAACATAACTCCTGCAGCCACCGCTGGTTTCAGACGTTGTGTTCGATCCCAGGTCTGACTGTTCACTGGACGTCAGTCACCTAAAAAAGAGCCATGGCTACCTAACGTTCACCTCCAACTGAACTGCTGCTCCTCCCAGCCAAACCTACGATACACCACGAGATCAACATCAGAATTGACTCCCTATGTCTCACCCCCACCGGGGTGATGAGAAACTTAGAGTTTATGATTGACGACCAACTAACCTTCTCCAGTCATGTCGCCTCAGTTGCCCGGTCGTGCCGCTTTGCACTTTACAACATGATAAAAATCAGGCCTTACCTAACTCAACATGCTACTCAACTCCTGACACGAGCTGTGTTCATCTCCAGACTAGATTACTGTACCGTCCTCCTGACGGGCCTCCCAGCCTGCACAGTGAAACCTCTTCAGATGATCCAGAACATGGCGGCTCGCCTGGTCTACAACCAACCCAAAAGGTCACATGTCACCCCGCTGCTCATCGAGCTCCACTGGCTACCTGTTGCAGCCCACATTAAATTCAAATCTCTAATGCTGACAACAAAGTAGTTTCCGGTACCGCACCTACCTACTTGAACGCCCTCATACATGCATATGCTACCTCATGACTGTTACGTTCCTCCAATGAACGACGCCTGGCTCTGCCACCCGTACGCTCAGGACAATCCAAACTTTTCTCGTCTGTTGTTCCCCGTTGGTGGAACGTCCTACCAGTTCCTACCAGATCAGGGGCGTCCCTCTCTACCTTCACAAACCTCCTGAAGACCTCCAGCTCTTCAGAGAGGACCTCCTCTGCAACACTACCAACAACTGGACATGATAAATCTACCCCTTTAAGAATTGGAGCTACACTGAGTGAATAGCTAGTGTTGCTTACGGTTGTCTAAGATAGTGAGGTTGATATCAAAGTGATCCAGACATGAGCCGTTAGTACTGTTAACAATGTGTACAAAGCTAACTGAAAAGAGAGTGTAATTTCAAAAAGAAAGTGAAAGAGCACTGTGAGGTGATAAAGTTGGAGGCAAAGTTGACAGAGTTGACAAAGAGTTGACATACGTGTAGCTCTTAAAACACACATCATGTCACGCCGCCAGCAGCACGATCAACACGGTGGCACGCACAGTTGCTTTTCTACGCTTGTCTTCAGCAGCGCTGCACCATCAGAAAGACTGTAAGACCGATCCTGATGTGATGACAGAGGTTAGCAGTCGAACGCTCTGCTGCTTGTAGCAACAATTAGCTGGCATCGTTCCAGAGCAGTTTCAGTTTAACTGAAAAAAACATCCAGTGTTTCATCAGATCTGTGACCGAGCAAATATTGAGACATCAGATCATCTGTAAATATTGTTTACATTACAGCTGTTAGCTGTCAGTCAGGATCTGACTGAGGTCAGTGGTGCAGATTGAAAACAGTCGGTTGGAGGAGACCTTCTCCAGCTCCTCTTGATCTGGACGAGGAGTTCTGGCTTCACAAGCTTGACCCTCCACTCAATCCCATTTGGTAAATGAACCAGGCTTATCTTGCCGTCACACCCCAATTTCCTCTCACCCCCTCAAGGTAACCAGACAGACGACAAAGTTTACTAAGCCAATAACTTGTGACTCAGAGAATAATGGGCTTGCACCTGCATTTGGACTAAGTCCACGTTAAAGCTGCGTCTCAGTCCTGTCTCTGTTATTAGTGTCCTGACCCACAGATGGCCCGATGGTCACAGCTATCAACGCTAATGCTTCTAAGAAGTTTGAATCTGTTTAATGATCTACTTATTCCAAGTTTAATCTCCACTGGCTGCACGACTCTGTTCTTTCACTGTGTTGTTGTTGGACAGTTCAGACAACATGGAGGCTCAGCTGAGAGAGTCTGAAGGCCAGAAAGTAACAAAGCAACATCATGTAACTTTCCTCTGATAAACTGTCGTCTGTTACCTCCTGTTGATCTGCACTGACCTGTGATCAGGTGAATGGTGTCTCTGTCATTCGTACGTCTGTTCTCACACTATGTAACTTTGGGCTCCGGGTCGGGAGAAGTACGTAACGCTTTACGGCACTAAGTCACACACCACCAACTATTTCACTGATTTTGGTGAAACTGGATCATATTTTATGGAGAAAATGTTTTCTGGTTTTCCCTCTGATGTCCTCCGGCTGCTCCGCCTCAACTCTCTGTGATTTACAGAGTTTCCTGATGGACAGTGAAGTAAACTGCTGACAACTGTAGCTGCTGTTAGCTCATGTTAGCTCAGTTTGTTAGCCGCTGTTGGCTAATGTTAGCTCAGTTTGTTAGCCGCTGTTGGCTAATGTTAGCTCAGTTTGTTAGCTGCTGTTGGACTAGTAAGTAGTATTAGCTTGCTGCTATGTCTTGTTATATCATAAGTAATGTAATCATAACAAAGACGTGTACAGCTGTGTATATTTACCACAGTGGGAAGCACTGGAGAAGAAGACGGTTATATTTGTATCTGCAGACTGATGGCAGCAGTCCTGGTCGTGTGCTCTACACACACTTTTTTGGGGACATTTGAGGCGGACCACCTCCTCCTCCTCCTCCTCCTCCTCCTGATTGTATTTAGATTCAAACGAATTCAAAAACTCCAAACGAGGTAAATAGAAGTCGTCAGTTATTGATAGATGTTGCTGCGTGCGAGCCGGGAAGCTGAACGAGGACGGCGGCTGTGAAAAACGACGTGTCCGACTGCATTTTGTTGAAATGCTGTTATATACCCTGCTGGCCTCGCAGAGGCGGGAGAGGAAGAACAATGGTGAACTAAGTCCTTTCTTTCTTTTCCATCCTGTGTTTAAGAGACAGCTGTGAAATGAAGGTGTTAATTATTCATGGGGTTATATGTATATATTTAAACTGCAGGAACGGAGACAAGCATCCATTATTCAGCACGGCTGCACTTTTTATGAGATTAATCATTATTAAGTGAGACTGTGTGGGTGGTAGAGTGGACACAGGAGGACGGGTGTTAGAATCTGTGTGTGTGTGTGTGTGTGTGTGTGTGTGCGTGCTGCGTTCAGAATCATAAATCACCCAAGTTGATCTCAAGTGTGTGTGTGTAAAATTACATTTCACTTCTGTTTAATTATTGCAGAGTTTGACCATTAACATTCACAACACGTGTGTTTATGTTTTATAGGATATATGAGTTGCATATTCGCATGTTGGAGTGTTTTGTGTGTAAATGGTGTGTGTGTGTGTGTGTGTGTGTGTGTGTGTGTGTGTGTTTGTGTTTGTGTGTGTGGGCAGTCAGATTACCAACAATCATGACCACAGTCCACTAATCAATACTTCCTCTTACCATGCTAGTCACACCTTACTACCTCCTTATTGTGTGTGTTTCCAAGTCTATATAAATGCTAAATTAGTTCCTGTGCATGTGTGTGTGTGTGTGTGTGTGTGTGTGTGTGACTCCATCAACAATTGGATATTCCTGATTGGGCGTTTTATTCAGCCGTGCAGAGCAGTAATGAATTTACTGGCTTTCTAATGCATGAAATACTGTTAGAGGTTTCTCTAAATTAAAGTCTGTTTTTTATTATTTCTTTTTATTGATTGTTTTTATATCAGAACAAAAAACAAACAAAATAACATTTTTTCTTATTTTGTTATTTAATAAAGTCTGATCGTGAGTTGGGAACACAACCACATTTTTAATGTCGAACGCCATCACAGATATCTGATTAAAAATATGATCTTTGTCACAAAGTTACATATGGTGTTAATGCAGAGGTGCCACAAACTGCAGTTCCTCTTGTCGTCCACTTGAGGCTGGCTCCAGAAGCGAGTCAGTCTCCATAAGTCCCCATGTTAAAATGTCCAACTTCACAGCAGAAATAAACATGTTTACAGCCTGGTACAAAAAACAGTTTTGGTCTCTATAGCTAATTTCCCCGTTCATGACAACTGTACTGAGGGTGAATTTTTATACAACTCACCTGTTCAGATTATATTAAGGCTTAAAGTTATGTGTTGGGACGTCACGGAGACTACGTCCAGGTTGTAGCAGCAGATGTCCTCCATCATGCCGTTCCGTTCACGGTACAAACTGCAGTACTTGTAATCTGCTCAGTCATTGTTGACTTTACGTTCACCTTCAGCGCTGAGCCAAGGCCACCTTCATCGCGCGGAGGTCCACATGGGAATTTCATTTGCCATAAATCAATTTATCCAGCTTCTGAACCGGCCGATCGATCAGTCAATTGATCAGGTCCTCTATCAGGTAATCAATTTACCTCTGCGTGAACCACCGACCTTTTTATGGAGTCATGTGCACGGTGAAGGATGAGCTGACAGCGGGGTTCATCGAGAAACGGGTCAGGTCGTTCCACGAGCAGTCCGATCACAAACGAGCATCATCTCTGATTTCTCTCCAACGTGTGTCAGCTTAACTTAAAGGTCCAGTGTGTCAGATCTGGGGCCTCTATTTTCAGAATAAGGCAAACATGGAATATAATATTCATAACTATGTTTTCATGCATGTATGGTCACCTGAAAATAAGAATCTTTTTATGTTTGTTACTTAAAAATTCTCCTTTTATATCTACAGTGGGAGAGGGTCCCCTTTCATGGAGGCCTCCATGTTGAAACACCTTATTTCTACAGTAGTCCAGAACAGACAAACTAAATACTGACTCTAAACAGGGTCCTTAAAGTGTTGTTTCTCCTTTACATTAGGAAGGTGAGGGTGATGTGAGGAGATTACAATGCAGTGACTGGACCACTAAATGCAGCTAAATTCTACACACTGGACCTTTAACGTAGGCAGCAGATTAACATCTCGATGCCGGCTGCTGATTTTAAAAGTTAAAATTAATAACTTTCTGAAAAACACACAGTTGTTACTCTACTCGCTCGTGTTCAGCCTGAGTGACTCTTGTCCCTCCGAGCAACAGTTGCTGGAGTTGAGATAAAATATTCTGGATAATTTTCTGCCTCCGTAATGAATTCAGAGTAATTGGTTCCTCTCAGGAAAACCTGTCAAGTGGATTCGGCTTATTTATGCTGAAACCTTCAAAGAGAGAATCAACTTTTTTGTTAATTTTCAGATGTAGATGGTACGGGTAGTGAAATGGCTATAAAAAATAGACGTGATGGATGAGGGATCTGAGGCCAGAGTTTTTAAACTTCCACAGCCCAGGACTCAAATAAGATTTTAAGACTCTTTCCCTGCAGGACTGAGGTTTATTAAAACTGGCTTGTTATTACTCATGTCATGTACCCAACTGAGAGAAACCTCTGTCTCTGAACCTGCAGTGAATAAAAACAGATGAGGAATACAGTATTCATGCTCTTTGTTTCTGTGGGCTGTTAACATTCTGTTTAATTCACTTACTATCTGTCATTTTAGGAATATTTTAAGAATCAGTTACAGTCAGAATATTTAAACAAGTCTAGCTGCAGCCTGTAGAGACTACATGACATGACATCCTGTGATTGCTGCTAAAAGCACCACCACTACTGATCTCAGCCTTGTTAAATCAAGCTTAAGACTCACTTTTTTAGATTGGCGTTCAGTTCTGACTGGGGCAGTCTTATTCCTTAGGTGTACTCATTCGGTCTGCTCCTTTCTATGTATTTCTGGAAGGTTTTTAATACCCTGCAGCGCTGCTGCACTACAGCACTTTTAATTGTATTTGTATGCTATGTATGTGTGATGTATTGATTTATGGCCTTGTTGTAAAGCACTTTGGGTACCTTTCGGCTATTGTAAAGGGCTATACAAATAAACTCGATTTGATTTGATTTGAAAACATTTAGTTAATTAACTGTCTGGTTTATTTAGGGCCAACTAGTTTGATAATAAGCCCTTTATCTCTCAAGACAACTTGTTGGCCATTTTTCACCATATTTAAACCAGGAGTGGAGCTAAAAATGAGCAATTTGCTCTTAGGTGATCCTTCCTAAGTCCGCCTTCTACCTCATACAAGCACACAAAAATAACCTGAACTAGCCCTTTAAAGTTCAGAGGTGAGAGTACCCATCCATCATGCTCATCCAAACATCCCCGGCTTAAATCCAGCAGCTTAGAGCTCTTCAGCTGTGCTTCAGCGTTCAGCTGTGTTGGTTGCCTCGTTTCTAACACCAGAACAAACTTCCTCCACTTGTTAGAGTTTCCTCTGTCGGTGTGTGTACGTGTGTTCGAGCCCGCCTGCAGTGTGTCATCGTGACAGGCCCGCGCTCTGACCGCGGCTCACGGTGTGTATTCTGAATGAACCGCAGGAGGATGTTTATACAGGCTGAGAAACTGCAGATGATGCATTCAGGTCGGCACGGCAACAGCAGTGTTGCTGCAACACCTCGGCGTGACGGTAACGGACCAACAGAGATCACGTTAACTCGTCCTTCAGCTGATCACGCTGTAAAAACAAAATGAGCGGCGGTTAAATTACCCTCAGTATTTAACACACACACACACACACACACACACACACACACGGATGGGGTCATGTGATCCATCCTATCCGTCATCACCGGATCAATCAGCAAGCAGAGGTCAATTACTCTACACCTTTCATGATGGTCACAGAACTATTACAGCCTCTTCATATCTGCAGCCAATGACGGATGATCCCCAGAGTCGAGTGTGTGTGTGTGTGTGTGTGTGTGTGTGACGGAGATTTCATTTCATTATCTTTTAACCTTTCCCTCTCTTCATCTCTCTCTCCTTTGTGTCTGAACAGTAGGTGCCAGTTTAATTAATCCGCTGTGTAACTGTAATGTATCACTGTCACTCAGAGACCAACACACGGGTCCGAAACCAGCTCCGCTTATCTAAAGCTCAGTGCGAGGACCGACCCGTTCAAAGACCGCCAACCTGCGGCCTGACCTGTAACGGGATCGCCATGGAAGGGGCTCAGAGAGCTGCAGCAGGGTCACATGACAGCCTGAATCCACCTGAATCGGTTAGTGGAGCTGTTTTTATCTGAGAGTTGATGCACTGTTGAACGTGGCACCAAACTCACGTCGAAGCATTTCGGGTTGAACAACTTGGACCAAAAAATCGTGGACAAAGGAGCAGATGTTCGCTGGCTTAGCTAACCGGTTAGTGGTGATGTTGTGAGCTCTGCAGCAGCAGTCGCTGGTTGGAGCTAGCTTGACTTTTCTCTTCTCCTCAAAGTGTTTTAGTCACAGTAGCTCTCCATAGCGTAACTCTTGCACCTGGAATCCCTCGCCCTCTTCCTCACTGATCGGTGACAGGTTTGATGGACTCAGACCGGCGCACATCAAACTTTTTACCCCTGCAGCTAGCCGTCGTCAGACACGGCAGCCGAGCGCTCGTCTTCAATGTTTACTTTGACGTTCTGGAGGAAGCCTTCCTTCGTTTGGCACGTTTGTGTGTGTAGGAATATTCAGTGATGAACTGCTGACATATTAACCACTGTCAACTGTCATTTTATGACAGTGAGTGTAAATATTGTGCAGACTGTGAATGTCTGCACAAACTGTTCATTTAAAAACACATTGCACACATATTTACATATATTTATATGTTCTAGTATTTGATTTTTGTCTTTATATTTTATTACTTCATGTTTGTAATGCACCAAAACACCGAGACAGGCTGTTTGAAAACCTGATTCTGATGCAAAGACGAGGAGATGAGTACGTGTGAGTTGAGTTACTCCCGCTGATCCTCGTCACAGATATTTGTTGCGTGTCAGTTTGTGAACGTGTTCGTGCGACGATAATCAGAGGACACGCATGTAAACAGCTGACAGCAAACAGAAATACAAATTACAAAAAGAACTCTGCCCTACAGAGGCACATTAAACTGTATCACAATCAATACATCCAGTTTCATTATAGCCGTGTGTGTGTGTGTGTCTGTCAGTCAGGTAACAATCCCTTTCCGTCAGTTAAGTCACCTCTCCATATTGATCGTCTTTCCTAAAAATGTGTTTTCCATTGATTGACAGAGGAGTAATTAAATGATGGAGAGGGAGCTCGGGGCACTCAGCATTGATTGGCTGCAGCAGGTTTAACAATAAACTGCATCTCTGATGGGGGAGGTCTATTTAATAACCTGAGAAATTGTATTTTTTATGGCGACTCATTGTCAACAACAGGTAGCAATCATTCCCCGGTAATTGCTACTGCTGGCTCTCCGCGATGGACTTCATTCAGACTTCAGAGTGGAGAGGATCAGGAGTGAGGAGGAGGTAGAGAGAGAGAGCTCATTGTCAACAAGTTCCTGCCTCTCTCTGCTCTCGTTATCTCACCGACCTCGATATGAACCCGTGTTCACAGCATCCTCCAAGAAACGTTTTTTTTTTCTCTCTCTTGCCGGGTGTCAGAATTTTCTGTGTGTGTGGAAGATGAAATGAAACGCAGCAGATCGGTTTCGCTCTCGCAGCACTCCGAGGCCTCTCGCTGCTCGGGAACTAGTGACCGGAGTTTGACTCGTACGTTTGTCAAATCCTCAAAATAACCAATTTTTACAAGGAGATGGAGGAGATTAGAGAGCAGGGATGAGGAGAGAGAGAGGGGGGGATTAAATGATGGTAGGAAGTAGAACGAGACAGCGAACTACAAAAGTTTTTTTGGGCTCCATCTAAAAGACTTAAAAGTCTCATTTTTAGACAAAAATTGAGACAAAGTAACAAAAGTTTTTTAGATAAAAACATCTTCAGTGACTTGGCAACATATTTGTACTGATCCCTGGAGGAAAATTATGCATGAAATCAGCACAAAAAACAGCCAAAAGGCAGATGAAGGAAGACGAAATTACATTTCCCAACACTAGAAACTGAAAATCACTTGAGGACGAACATAAATAAAATGTTTTACTTGCAGAATAAAGAAAGAAAAGATGCTCTAAATTGTCAGTGCCTTAAAACAAGACAGAAAATGTGGATTGTTGCACTAAAAGGAAAATGAAATGACACTTTAACTTCTGGAAACTTTCTTTCTGTCAGAATCGAGTTGAAATAAGAAATAAAATGCCACATGCTCCAGAAAGTAAATGTGATGACACACTTACAGTATGTTACAGTTACGTACACGTAATAAACCGTGAAATTATCTAAAAAAATATGTAGCAAACTTTCCAAACTCTCATAACAGTGATACAGAGTGGTTACAATATGACTGCTGACTCATTTGGGTTTATTCAGATGAATAACTATGAACCCTCTTATTAATGACACAGCGTTATAAACCCAAAATAAACAGATTTTTTCTGTGATTTGAACAATAAACCGGTCAAATGATGATGAAATAATCTTCTGTTGATAATTTTAGTTCATTTTTTAAATGTTTTTAATGAACTTGAACTGTAAGTCTGACCCAATCTTACATATTTGAAGGAAATTTTAGACAAATATTGGACAAAATTCACTCCATACGATGAAGATTAGTGCAGTGCAGAGTAGAATACGCACAGTCACATCTGTAAGTCCTGATCCATCTTAACACGAATGTTCCTGCCACATTTGAGGCTGTATTACAGGACACATGAATAAATAAACCCACCAAAGCTTTGACAAGTTTGGGGAAGGTAAGGTGAGTCCAATCGAGAGAGTACGAAAGGCAGAAAGAAAGAAGGGTGAGGTTGGACGGAGCAGCAGGGTGGATGCTTGTGATGGAGATGGAGATGGAGAGGGGAAAAGAAGAAGCAGAGTTGAGTGAGAAGCCGGTGGCAGAGGAGAGGCGATGATGGCGAGGTTACCGCGGGTTACCGCTCGTCCCGGCTGACAGACCTAATGAGCCGGCTGCTCCGCTCTCACAGGAGATAATTAAAAACCGGAGCGATGCAGCGGCTGGAGCCGGAGCTGGAGCCAGAGCCGGGGCGGAGGGACGGAGACGTGAAGGGCTTCCACTCTTTTTGATAAGAAACCATTCACAGGCCGGGCTGAGGCCTGTGGGCGCTGTGCAGCAGACAGCTGTCACTGCTTCTACTCCCCCCATGTTACAAACCCCTTCTTCTTCTTCTTCTTCTTCTTCTTCTCAAACAGGGTGATTAGGATGCTGTGAGAAACTCTAGACGCTCTGACCCGCCGTTCAACCCGTCCCTCCATCGGGCGCGTCTGACAGATTCATAGATAAGCGCCCTGTGACGCATCACTCGCATTTCAGATGTTTCAGCGTGACACACGGCGGCTGCAGCGACGCTCTTTTTGTCTGTCGGTGTGTGTCAGGGCTCCTGGATAATGAGGGTGACTGTGGGGTTGTTGTAACATCATGTGAGAGGACCCAGGCTTGTAGTCAGGCAGTTGTAAGGACGCCTCCTGTGGGGTGTGAAAGGTGTGCGGCTCTAATCAGACTCCTGCTCGCTCTCCTCCCGCGGGTGGAGCTCCCTGGTGAGGCTGTTTTTCTTTAAAGCTCTGATGGAAACAGAATAAAATATTTAGAGGTTTCCACACTGGCAGCTTCAAAAAGTGATGACTGACACACACACTTGTCTGTGTGTGTGTTTGTGTCAGCACTGACCTGAATGTGAACTGTACCTCATTCACTGTCACAATAACATGTGGAAAGTTAACAAGTGATTATACGTGACGTGAAGCTGTTTGTTTCCAGCTCCATATATACTCCTAATTTAAGCTGTCAAATACACTTTGGATGAATTGTATAATTTCTGCACGGATTATGTAATTTTCCTATCCTGGAAATATGACAGTCAGTCTCAGGGAAGACGGTTCAGTGGACGGGTGGAACATTTGTTTCAGGAAAAATGTGTCACAAGCTTGAAGTCATGTTCGACTTTTTCAACATTTAAAGTAACATTATGTCAGATTTGAACATTCACAGACACACACGATACAAGTGTAGTGTGAGACTGTCTAAAAGGTCACCTGACAGCTTCAGGTTCAGTATCACTGCTTTACATGTGATCAGTTTAAACACACAGCTCTTCATTTCCCTGCCGACGCATGCCAAAGCTGTCTGACAGGATGTAGCTCCAGGATGCTACATGTTTAACCTGGTATGTGTGTCAAAGAGTTGAGCCAATGTGCTTTTCTGTCGGTGTGTTTGTTCTGCAGCCGGCAGCGTTCATCTCACGTTAAAAGCGAGCACAGCTTTCCTCTTCGACGCCGTCGTTCGTGTCCTTCCTGGATGTTTTGAAGCCGTCTGTCTCTCCAGCCTGGCTCTGCTCCAGCACTCACTCAGCACATAATTGCTGTTTGCAATTGAAAAACTATTGTAATGTCATCTGTGTGTGCCAAAGTCATCTTTTCTAATTATATGCTGCGATAAAAGAATAAGTTTGGTGACCTACTTTATCGTTTCATCGGTTTCAGGGATGTAAACTGCCTGGTATAATATTATGAAGACATTGGATGTGCAGAAGTACATCGCAGAGCTGCAGAAGCTGCACAGTAATAATGGAGCTGTCACTGTTTGGGCACTTTTTACCTGCTGCTGCAGTTTTGCAGGAGAGAACTGAATCAATGAAAGTGTGATTTTAACAGTGTAACTAGTGTCGCCTTAATGTGACAGCTGATTTTTGTTACCCCGACTTCTAGATACAAGTTTTACTTTGACACGATGAAAGTGAAGTGATGCTACCTGTCTGCTAACGGCTTTTATGATTCGTCACGAGTTACTTTGGAGACTACAAACAAAACATATAGTCAGGAAGTGATGTAGCGATCTGCTATCACAGCCACAGGAGGTTATTATATAACAATATCATCATTTACACACGTCCACCTCCGCCCGGAAACCAATCCATCCTGTCACCTTTTTTTTTAATATAGCGTGGACGCTGAAAATTCAAGAAGACCGTCCTGATGGGGATGTTTGGCGTCTGACTTCTTGGAGTCCCGCGGACTATCACTAAAAAACTAATTAGATGGATATAAATATAAATATGAATATAAATATGAATATAATAACCTCTTGCGGTTATGATCAGCCAAACCAAACTGTAGATAAACTGCATAAAATAACTAGCATGATCAGTTCCAACATTAAAATGATGCGTGGTTTTTAATTCTTCGTGCTAATAAGACTTGGAGCTTCTTCACTGTGAGTAGTTTTCCTTCTACTACCTCATGCCTGAACCCACGAAGGCAACGAGTCCTGGCCAATCAGAGACAGGTAGGATGTCCCTTTCACTGAGTAGCGGTGTAGAAAAAAAGAGTTGCCTGAATAAAAATATAAAACTGAATAAAACTCAATGATATGTCGTTTCCAGCTCTGGGTCCGGACAGGACAGAGAATGGGTTCGGACGTGGACCGCGGTCCGTCTATTAGTGACCTGTGGTATATGGCAACACTAGCTAATCATATTGGACAACAGCGTTTAGGCTCCAAGATTGTATTTCGATCAATGCGTTCCTGGTTCAACTTTGACCTGCCATGCTTTCTGTAGTCGTTTGAAAAGAAAAAAAATCAGTTTTATCTTAAAAGAAGTGATTTAGATAATCGGACAAACTGAACGCTGCTTCCTCCTGACGTTACAGTGCGTACAATATTTCACTGGTGAATAAGGGTTAAAGACGTAGGCTTGGCACTAAAGCACAACCCAAAACCACATCTTTATGACTGCGTGTTACTGCTGCTGGGATCTACTGTATTGCTTTTCTGTCACCTCAGACTAATTATTCAGCTGCAGCACAATCACACATTCAGACCAGCAGCCTGTATCTTAACTGGAAACACATGAGGCTTCATGGCCGGAGAGCGAGGCTGCAGACAAAGAGAGGAGGACAGCGGTAAAACCTGACCATGCGAGATGACCCCCGGCTCACGTGTGTAATCCACGAATGAGACGTTGATGTTAGGCTTTCATGAATGGGAGAGAGACCCGTCACGGCGCTCTGCCCGGCCTCGTAAAGCTGGCACAGGAGGCGACCAAGCATCTGATGGCCTTTTTTAATCGATTCCCCTGAGCATTGATTTCTGCCCGGCCCCTCGTGACTGAAGATTTCTCACAAGACTCCATTTGATCCGGCCGTAATGTGCCGTTAATGCATGAAAGAGGCCGAGGCCTTTAGTGTGAAATATGGGACTGTGAGTTGTTTGCCAGAACTATATGAAGCAGACCACCTCACAAACCGCACGCTGGAGCAGCAGCCAAGACTTGTTTAAATTTCACAATGGCTGCCGTCTCTGTCCCAACTGTCTTTAAACCCTTTTTTTTAATTTCACTGACAATTCATAAAGCATCCATTATACGTCCCAGACTGCTGAAACAGCAGCTTTTTTCTCACTACCCAACTCCCGTAAATGGAATTTTAATTAACAGTAAAAACCGTGCAACGACTTGGAAAGGCCGTAATGAAGTTTTTTACGCGGCGTGCAATTTACGGTGTGTGGTTTGGGTGTTACAATGATATAATCATGGAGGCCGGTCCACATCCAGACACACAAGCACAAAACAGAAGTGCCTTTGTTTTGTCGGCGACACGCCAGAGGACAAATGAAGAGACTGTTGAGGAAGAATCGAGCAGATGTAAAAGCGTTGTGGGCTCGCTGTCTCGTCGCCGCTGTCGGCTGAATGAGATCGGAAGTGAAAGACGACCTCCGCCGAGTCGAGACAATGAAGAAGAGACGCCGCTCGTGACTGGACTTTTGTGTCGTGATGAAGACGAAGCGTTACGCCCTGCAGGTGGACACAAACGCTGCTGCTCATGTCCCTCTGTTCTGTTCGTCAGCAGTCTGACAGCGAGTTACATGCATTTTTCATTTTAAAGGAATATTTTAAAACATCGTTGCTGCTCCGATTCTTTGAAGAACTCCCTCAAAAGAGCAGATTTTCGATAAATGGTTAATTATTTGACCATTGACACGAGCAAATCACCCATTTACAGACAAATGCTTTTTAATTTCTGCTGAGTTACAGTGAAATCCTGTATTTCTTCAGTCCTTTGGTCTGCAGTGTCGGGGTAACGTTCTATAAAGTAACACGTTAGATTACTTTAGTAACGAGTAATACAACGGATTAGCAGCCTGGTAGCAATTAGCAATCTGCTCCTGTTAAAGTTTTACAGTATTTCTCTGTTTCTTTCATACTTCTTGGAGCGTAGCTTTGTACAAGTGTTGTGTCAGTGTTCATGTAGCTCCACTAGCAAGATGTTAGAGTACCACATTTACACCATGGAAGTAAGTAACTAAGTATTGCTCTAGTTACCTGGTTGCATGGTGAAACATGATGTGCTGGAGTATATACAAGCTGTTTTATTGTTTTTTTAGAGGCGGGCAGTGTCAAATATGCGCCCGCACAATTCACTGTAAAACTTAGATTTCACTGCAGATTAATTCCACCGCTTTGCTCTGCAGAGAATACACATCAGACACAGAAACGGCATAGATTAAAATAAAACACCCTGTGCACACTCCATATCGTAAAAACAGACAAAAGGGAAACAATTTCATTTCAGATCTACGTACTCATGGTAGAAGCACATAAACTGAGGAAAAATGACCAAATCTGAGCAAGGGCAACAGCAATTCCTGTTATCAGCCTGCAGAGTTAGAGATTATGGGCCATAGACGAGGCTCTGCACCCTCTGGACAATATTTCCGACGTTACAAACACTCTAACAAGTTACTTTTCTCAATAAGTTACTTTGAAAACCCTGTTGGAATTTCACACGTCAAGTTGTGACTGATTATCAGCGTGGCTCTTTCTTCTTCTGTCCTCTCTGCTGCACTTGAAGAAGTCTGGAAGTGAAAGTCGACATGTCATGTCACATTATTTGAGGCCAACATTACATTTTTAATGTTCCGTCTCCATCAGGACAAACTGGGTGAAGCACACTACATGCTGTCGGCTGGATTACATCTGAAACCACTTCCTCTTCAGTTGTCTATAAAAATCATTCCTCTGTTTTCCCACGTCACCGCTCTTCTTCTCTGCTGTTGGTTTCCACCCATCTTTTCAGAGAAACCCCCTCTCTCCCCGTCCTCCCACTGCGAGCGAGGATCTCTCCCATCTCCCCCGCTGGGAGACACTGAATGAGTGATTTGGTGGAGGTGGTGTGTGTCGGGGGAGGGTGGAGGAGGACGCGGCATGAAAAAAACATCAGAGGGAGAAATCCCTCCATGTCACCATGTTTCATCGCTCAGCACAGACGCTCACATGGTGCGATACGGAGGGCATCGGGCGGACACCTGTAGCTCCCCGCAGAGCAATGAACTCTGGGAGAAATGGAGGCGCAGACAGTGAATGAGACAAAGAGGAGAAAATGGCCTGCTGTACTGTTTTGTAACAACAGTTATGGTGATGAGGGGAGATGAGGACACTGAATCCAGGACGCAGCAGCCTTTGTTTGTCTCTTTTGTATTTTTAGTTTGATTCATTTATTCCCCTGATATCTGAGATCTCTCTGAATACCAACTGAGGATGATTACGGTAAACACAGAGCTCAAACATTAGCATAACATAAGATGAAAAGTAACAAAGAAAACAAGCCGAGCGGTTGAGGACACAACAACTCCGTGCACTTACTGTCTCGTCGGATAAAGACGTCCTTGCCTTCGCGGCTGCGTTTGAACTCGACCTTCAGGAGAATGCGATGTACAGTGAAGCGTAGAAAAAGGCGTTTAAGTGACTCATACCGTCTGTTTGACGCAGTTTCTACATGCCGCCGAGGATAAAGGTTGAACTCGGGTCACGTCTTCTGCAGAGCGACGATGTTCGCTTTAACTCGGCTCATTAACTCGATCACATGGACTCTGTGAAAACTTTTATTCTTTCAAGGTGACTAACCTCTCTCATTTTCATACAGCTGCCACACTAAACCACGTTCATCTGCTGCTTCACTAAAGGGCGACTTACATAATTATATATGTTAATATAACAAACCTTCGTCTGTTTCCATGCGAACACAGAACAACAAAATCATTTGATAAAATCAACCCAGAATTTTCCATAAAGTCTCCATGAAACAGGAAGTTGAGTTCTGTTTACAGTAGCCAATACGAGTGTTTGTTACACCCCCACCGCTAAACACCACGAAGAACACCTGAAAACACTGAAAACACTTTGTGTCAGTGTTGGACAGACACTGGAGGACAGACAAACAAACATCAAGTTTGACTTCATGTA
Organism: Sciaenops ocellatus; assembly: GCA_033000465.1. NCBI lineage: Eukaryota > Metazoa > Chordata > Actinopteri > Sciaenidae > Sciaenops > Sciaenops ocellatus. Next base: position 2,837,874 of record CP136882.1, read on the forward strand.
GACTTGAACACGTTGGCGTGTTAAACCATCCGGGCTGGTTGATGCTGTGATTCCTTGTAGCATTTCAATGCGTCAGTCCGTGGGCATGTGTTAGAAATACTGTACGTGCATCAGTTTCCAGGAGAAGATGTTTCAAATGCATCACTCTGTGTGTGTTTCTGTGTGTGTTTCTGTGTGTGTTTTAGCCAGGTGGTGGGAGTGTGTGAGCGTTCGGTGTCAGTGAGTTCAGAGCTAAAAGTGAAGTGAAAAGTCGATGGCGGCGAGTCGGCGAGGATGCAGGTCACATCTGAAGTTATGTAATGTTGACTTCAGTGTGAGCGACTCGAGCTGTAACTAAAAATGAAAATATCACGGCGAACTCCTGTCAGAGGTCACGTGTAGCGTGATGATCCGAGAAGAGCTGCCTGTAATGTAAACGCTGTAACTCTGGGATCGACAGGTTGTATGTGCAGCTCCTACAGCTGCTATGCTTTTATTGTGATATGACAAATTAATGATACTTAAAATTAAATAACTTTAATGCAACATTATGTCATCATAAAATAACATGGACAGTAAAGTAAACTGCTGCCGACTGTAGCTGCTGTTAGCTAATGTTAGCTACGAGAAGAGGAGGTTTACAGGCCCGGGGCGTGGGGGAATGCTGACGGGGAGCAGAGCTAGTGTTGTGCCAGAACCGGAGCTGGGTGAGCTGGGCGATGTAACCGGGCTCAGCAGCTTCTATGGACATAATGGCAGAGGAGAAGAGAGTGAAGAGGACGTTGACGGAGGAAGCTAAGAAGAGAAAAGGAGAGAGTGAGCGAGCAAGAAGCCGCCGGACAAGAGTAAATCTGGGACTGACTTTTAGTGGTTGGTGAGAGCTTGGTGAAATAAAAGGCTGAAAGACAGACGCCGAGCTGGGCTGACTGCTGTTGGACTAGTCAGTAATATTAGCTGGCTGCTATGTCGTGTTGTGTTTGATGCTGCAGGTTGTCTTCAAACTATTTAAATAGCATCAAACCTTCAGATAAAAGATGATCGTCCCTCTCCGACATACTGAGCAGAATTCAGGCCTCAGTGGACTTCATACCTGCGCTGACCTCATTTGCATGGCATGTCTTGGAGACTGAGTCTCCGAGCTGTGGGCAGATGCCTGTCGAATCCCTCCAGTTATTGATATTCTTCTGGCTGTGCTCTGAGTGGATCTGTGGCACAGAGTCAGGAACTGCTGCCAGAATGGGAAGATTATTGGGTTGGACCAAACCACTGACAGAGATTCAACATAATCACACTATTTCATTGTGTTGCACCTCTGGGAAAGTTGTGGGTTTGTGTGTGTTTGTGTGCAGTCTGGAGAAAGGGAAGTGATAGAGTCTTGCCAGATTCTGTGTCAGTGGCTGACAGCAGGATTTAAGAGCAGAGCTTCCAGTAAAAAAGGAGCTCCTCCGCGGGGCTGTGTTCCCATCTGGATCACGGCAACGAAGCTGCAAAGATTCGAGTTTGTTTGGGTATTTTTAGTTCGTTTCAAGAGGACACAATCAGCAAACTTGACTTGTTTTGTTGCTACTTAAAGTTTTCTCTGGAGTTTATTATTTTATGTTTTGTTCAGCAGAGATAAGAGTCATTTCTATGACGTGATGATGACGAGTTTAGCTAGTTTGAGTCTTATTTTCAGGTGATTAAACACTGATGTAAACAGAGTTATGAATATTATATTCTGTAAATAGAGCCCTCCTAATCTCACACACTGGACTTTAAGTTCAGCTACTATCATCTAAACCAGAGATCGGAGCGGTTTCACCTCGTCATGACTCTCTGCACTCACCACCTTCACCACCTCGTACCTTTTTTCTCTTCATAAAATCAATCAGTAAATAAACGCCCAATCCTCACGGAGCTTCCTTGAGAACTACTTTCACACCTTGAATTTCAAATATCACTCAGCCTGGTAAAGAAACTTTCGTCTGTATCTGTCCTTTGAGCGGCCTCTGACGTCAGAGGTTGGAGTCGATGAGGATTGAACGGGTGGATGCTTCTCTTGTGTTTACTCATTACTGACATTTTACTGCTGGAGTAGTTGGGGCTGAAATGGAGGCAAAAAGTCAGTGAGTGATATCTGGACAAACAAAATCAAAATTGCATGAAGAGCTACAACCAAAGCTTCTTTCTTTAAAGCCTTTAAGTAAATTGATTTCTGAAAGCAACACTGTGAAGTTCTTCTTCTTCTTCTTCTTTTTCTTCTTCTTCTTCCCGGTGGTCCAAACCTCCTGTGGTACAAACACTAACACTCCCCCGGTGCTCTGAGCTCACAGTCCGGGCAGCACGGCTAACAAACTGAGCTAACATGAGCTAACAGCTACAGTTGGCAGCAGTTCACTGTCTTTTAGGAAACTCGACTAGATGAGCAAATCTTGGAAGCGTCTTGTGTGGAAAATAGTTTGAACCTTAAAGTCTTTGTTCTTTTCTTTCTCTTCACCTCCCTGTTTTATCTCTTCGGCCTCTCCACTCCTCCCCGTCGCTCTTTTCTTTTCATATCTTCATTTTCCAAATATATATCGCCTCACATCACGTTCACGTTGTTGCTCTGTCTTTTCTTCTCAGCTCATCTCTTCACTTCTCTTGTAAACAAACGAGGCGTCTGTCGTTCTGGCTCATGTCTGTTTCACACTTCCCAGCAGACCTGTAGAGTCTGGTATGTGTGACACACACACACACACACACACACACACACACACACACACACTTTAGGTATTATAAACATGTCAGTGAGGAGGAAGTTAAATGCATCTCTGTTACGGCAGCAGTCTGGTTTCCTGCCTGTGTTTAGCTGTGAGCTGCTGTGGACTCGTGGTATCGTCTGCTGGATTAAAGGACGTGTATTATTCTCGGTTACAGTGTCATCATTTTGTAAAGTAGTAAAAACTTTGTTGTAAAGGGAAAAATTTGTGTCCAATCTTGAAAAGCTCCGTTGGGATCCAGCTCGTTTAGGGAAAAGGAAGCAACATAAAACCAGATGTACTGTAATAAAGTTTATTGCCTGAATATCAGATTTAATAATCCAAAAAAAAGGAGTGAGGCAGACTACAGGGGGAAAGGATGAGTGGAATAAACAGAACTTAAAGAGTACTCTTAAAAAATCTTAAATGGAATCACAAAGGAAAGAAAAACTCTGTTTAACTTTTACTTAATAACCAGAAAACACACCTTAAACCTCTAATTTTAAACAAAGTATCTGTGTGTGTAATCACTAGTTTTACTACACTTGGCCAAGTCCCCGATGTAATTAACACGTACCTCAGCAAAACAAGTTAATTCAATAATAACATTCACACGTTTAACACCAAGAGGCACGTCAGCAAGGCTGAGAAAAACTGAGAGTAACACTTAAAAATATAGATCGTCATAGATCGTCGTTTATCCAAGCTCGGAGGAGTTTTTCCTGATCCAGCACGAGCCCATCATTCCCCTGTAGCTTAATGGTTAAGGTGTGTGTGTCACAACTGCTAACCTGACTGCAGCAGATGGTTTGTTACACATTGTTGTTACAGGCCAGGTGATTGGATGAACCATCTCTCTATCACCATGCCTCACAACGATTCATAACTGCAACATCCAGAGTTTGATTCAGACCTTTGCTGCATGTCATACCTCCCTACATTTTCTGTCTCGGTCTGGTAAACTACGATCAAATAGAGGCAAGAAACACCCTGAAATATCTTCAGAAAAACAAAAATCAGTTGTGTGATGTGACAAACACTGTGGTTAAGATTTGGTTACAGTTCGGGGAACATCGTGGTTGAGTTAAAATGACTACTTGGTTACGGTTATGGAACGCTGGTGGTCATGGTTAAAAAGAAACCAACATTGACCGTCGTGGGAAACAAACAAACAGACAGCGGTCTCCTTCGTTACCCCGAAATCCACCGGCCATGGCGACGACGCGTTCAGGCTGCACGGCAGGCAGGAAGTCAGACACAGGAAGAGCACAGAGAATCTGGTCAGTTTCAAAATAAAACACCCCGTGCAGACTCCTGATCGTAAAAACTTCGTAACTTGGTAGCAAACTTACTCATGGCAGACGCACATGAGCAAAGGAGAACGCTGTAAAGTGTCGTCAGTTTGACTAAAGCTTGAGCGAGAACACCGTGTTTGTTCCGATTCATCAGGTTAGAAAAAGAATCACCTGTCAGACCTGACAATACCAGACATTGTCAGACGCAGTATCACAGTCTAAAATAAAAGTTTAATGACGTTATAAATTATAAATGGGGCCTTTCATTTGGTTGAGTCAGACTATAAAACCACAGTTTCCCTGTCTGACATCCATCCCCTCAGATAAACTCTGGATAAGAGCAGTCTTTGTAGACTGACAGGGTCACACACACACAGCTAGCTTTGTGCTAAACTGAGAAATATTAGATCTGCAGTGCTGAGAAGAGTGTTGTTTTTTTCTTCTTCTATGAATAAACATAATCCATGTGAGAGTTTTATGATTGGAGCCATCTGACTGCAGAGGATGAATCAGTCCAGACAATCGGTTCACTCTGAACGGAGACAGTCTTTATATTATATATTATATTATATATTCTTTCAGAGTAAGACAAACATGGAATATAATATTCATAACTATGATTTCACGCATGTATAATCACCTGAATGTAAAAATTCTCCTTTTATATCTACAGTAGGAGCAGGTCCTCTTTCACGGAAGCCGACAAACTAAACACTGACTGTAGACGGAGTCTTTCCTTTATAGTAGGAAGGTGATGTGAGGAGACTGCAATGCAGTGACTACACCACGAGATGCAACTAAATTCTACACACTGGACCTTTAAAGGTCCAGTGTGTAGAATTTAGTTGCATTTAGTGGTCCAATCACTGCATTGTAATCTCCTCACATCACCCTCACCTTCCTAATGTAAAGGAGAAACAACACTTTAAGGACCCTGTTTAGAGTCAGTATTTAGTTTGTCTGTTCTGGACTACTGTATAAATAAGGTGTTTCAACATGGAGGCCTCCATGAAAGGGGACCCTCTCCCACTGTAGATATAAAAGGATATTTTTTAAGTAACAAACATAAAAAGATTCTTATTTTCAGGTGATTATACATGCATCAAAACATAGTTATGAATATTATATTCCATGTTTGCCTTATTCTGAAAATAGAGGCCCCAAATCTTACACACTGTACCTTTAAGTCTTAATTAGGGTCAGTGGACCAGTTGTATTTCTTTAGCTCAAAGATTTAATAATATAATCATATAATAATCTAAATTTGATTAAATTATATTCATACGTAGTTTTTTATGTTCCTGAAATTTAAATTTTTGTTTCCTCAAGTTGGACAAACAATTTGTGGCCTGCAGACGAGATGTTTTTTGTTTTTTTTGAGTGCTCTCAACTCGTGAAATGAACAAATCATTGGTGAATCCCAGAATGGATGTGAGTTGTTATCCAGTCCCTTAAGACCTTAAACAATAAAGTGAATAATCAGAGGATGTCTCAGTTTCTGTAGTTGGTTGGCAGCTCAAAGAACAGATAAAGACTGTCTGCAGGTCCGATGCACCCACATGTTGTTTTACTTACATTTTTTACAGTGTGGACTAGATATGATATGTTTCTAGTTGTTTGGTGTGTTTAAAACCGGACCACAGAGTGCGCACTTCATGACCCCGACTGTGTGAGCTCTCTGTTATTTTTTCTGCCATTCAAAGTTTAGTTTGATTTCTCACATGACCGTCCGGCCGCAGAGTCCCAGTTGGAGAAGTCGGACTGCCAGTACGACCAATGACTGTCAGCTGACTGCTTCTTTTCACTCCACAGACAGACAGACAGACAGACAGCGAACAGACAGACATTTCTATTCAGTGGACAATGAGCTGAGTGACTGTCTTCAGTGTCGGGCTCATGGAGGGACCATGTGAGTCTCAGCTGATGCCAGCCTAACCCGAACTGCTCGTTTCAAAAGGAAAATGGGCAGCCGGCGATCCTTTACTGTTAAAACTGTTTTTCCAGCCTGGTGGCTGATGGGAAGACACGGGGGACACAAGCATGTGGTAAAGCAGAACGAGCCAGGATTCAGAGTCAAGCAGTCAGCTTTTCTTTCCCAGAAAGGACGCCAGAAAGTGACGAACCTGATTAGCCGTAGGTTTCTTAAGCTCGTAAATATTTGGGTAGTGGGGGATTAATTCTCAAATTATCTTATTTGGATGTTAATCTACCGTGAACTGAACAGTTTAGACTCTGGTAAAAATGATTCTGGCAGCGTCTGACTCATCTTTTAGCCGCCACAGTTCCAGTAATGATATTAAAGCAAGAAAATCCTCAGATTTGAGACGCTGTAATCATCAGCTTTATTTTTATGATCTTCACCATACGGGAAGTTTCCTAATGATATCTGTTAGTTTATTAGTTAGATTTGTTTTCCTCTTCACTTCACCACCACTAACAGGAAGAGAGGCCCAACAAAAGTCATTCAGAGTTTCTGTTTCCTTCCAAAGTCCCGAAGTCCTACTGGTGCAGGAGGAGGCACATCACCGCCATCACAAGCCCGCCAGACTTTGTTAACTTGCTCTGATTTGGTGATTTTTTTCTTGCTTTATCTGCGTTTACTATGAGCAAGCAGGCTACTTAGTTTTTACGTCTGTGCAGAGGTTTTATTTTGAAAATTGACCACATTCTTTATGCAGTTTCTCGATCGGCTCTGTGCTCCATCAGAATCTGACCGATCTCTCTGTTTTTGATGGTGGGCGGATTGATCCAAATATCGATACCAACGTTGGTATTGATCGATTTTTAGCGCTTTCAAGTGCCGCTCCCGTCACAGCGCGGAGCAGGCACACTTTGCTCCTCTCACCTCGGGTGTTGGTGTTGTACCGTCACGTAAGTCAGCGGTGCCGGGCAAACAAGCAAGCAGAGAATGGCCGAGAGGAGAAGGAGCGGCGCGTGGCAATATTTCATGAAAATTCATTTAGATTTAGCAATTTGATAATGCACCCAGTATCGGTATCAGTGATACTGGCTCTGTATTTACTTCGATCGATACCAAATCTTGCACACCACTAGCTTACACCAAAACCCCACTGGAGACGTCTCCGTCATGTCGTCCTTGGCTGTGATGCTGTCACATGACTTCTAACCCAGCATTTCAGAGCGTTTCTTTTGCCCACTTGACTTTGTTTGCTTGCTCAGATTTGATCATTTTTCCTCAGTTTTTCTGAGACCTCCTTCTGGGATACTACACGGAACACGTTGCATCTTCGCCCGGTGACATTTGAGCTGATTTAATCCCAGGAAAGAAACCAACCTGAGCAGGACTGACCTGCCCTGCACTCAGATCTGTACTTCAGTTTGATCTTTCCTTTGTTCCAGCCTCGTCTGTAAGTCTGCAAGTCCACTGACATCATTTTAGATCCACAGAAATCTCTCAGATGTCAGACAGAAAGAATTCTTCATGAGGACTGATCTCTGAACAGTTCTGATCCTGATTGTCAGAAACAAATCAGCAGATTTCAGTTTCTGTTTTCTGATCTCAAACCCAAACGAGCCATTCCAACATTCGTGCACATCAGTGTGAGCGTGACCTCGGTGTGTGTGTGAAGGGCAGAGCGCCTGAAAAAGACGAATGGTGAGGACGGAGGAACGACTGAGCTGTGAGGATTTGATGAATGTGGAGACAAAGCGAGCTCGCGTTGTTTCTCTGTTAACACACAAACCGCCGCGGAGCTCATCGAGCTGCCGCCTGTTTCTCATGCCGAGTTTACCCTCTCATTTATTTTTAATCCATCAATGGAGCCTTACAAGCCTCACCTCGAGGAGAAGGTCAGCGGGGAAAGAGAAGGAAAGAGGGAAAAAAGGTGAAGTTAGGAAGGAAGGAAGGAGGCAGAGAGGAGGAGGGAGGAGGGAGGAGGAGGAGTCACCTGATCAACACATTTGACATGACGCGCTCACTTCTTCCACCCGGTGCAACGTGTTTTATTTCTAGTACATTTCCATCCTCTCCTGTTTGTGCCACTTGTCTATATTTAGTATTCCATTTGCTCATTTCAGCCTCTGCTTTCCCCCTCCTCTAATTTCTCCTTAACCCCTCTCCTCTCCTCTGAGCTACTCGAGGCAGAACCTCTCCAAAATGGAATTGCTGTCGCCTCCGATTTAACTCAAACACTTTCCAAATCCAACCTCACCTCCACCTTCGTTTTCTTTCTTTTTCTTCAACCTGTCGGATTTCTTGTTCTGAATCGTGAAAGTCAGCTCAGACTTTTCTGTCTTTAAAGTTTCAATTTGTCTTTCTTTCTTTCCGTGTCGCTCAAAGCTCTTCAGAAAAACGACAGTTTGATTCCAGTTCTGAACATTTCTAACATTAGCTGATTAAACAACAGTGGAAATTTACTATGAAGCAGCTCGTGCTCCCACATTGTTGGTGTGTTGGATATAAAACAAGGCCAACATGTGAAATAATGAGGTGAATGTATGTGAACAGACACGCCCATCCACCTGCTCAGTCTAGTTATTGGACCGCTCCGCTCAGGATGACTCTTCACACAGAAAGTGCTTTTTGTTTTTGGTTGTGATGGAAAGTTACAGATTTTCAGTTTTACACAGTTTCCTGATGGACAGTAAAGTAAACTGTAGCGGCTGTTAGCTGTCTGGATGTGAGCTCAGAGCACTGAGGAAACATAACTTGTTGTTAATGCCTAACTGAGAGCTCGAGGTACCGGTGCTCCCAGCTGGCAGAGCTCCTGTACTAAAGATGTGACGTTAAACACCAAAACTGATGGAGTCAGCTACTTAGGACTGCTAAGTTATCTGCACGGCTAACTAGCTAACAGCAGCTGCATTTTGTGGCTATGTTAACTGCTTACAGCAGTCTGGAAATTCTGGAACTGTGTCCTGGGCCTGTAAACTTCTTCTTCTTCTTCTTCTTCTTCTTCTTCCCGTTGGTCCAAAACGCCTGTGGTACAAACACTCCCGGTGCTCTGAGCTCACAGTCCGGCTAACAAACTGAGCTAACATTAGTTAACAGCAGCTACAGTTGGCAGCAGTTTACTTCACTGTCCATCAGGAAACTCTGTAAATCAGAGCTGAGACCAGGAGCCCAACAGAAACTCCATTCACCTGATTACAAGTCAGTGTAGCAGCAACAGGATTTAGTTTACAGTAGAAAAGTGTGCAGCTTGTTTCAGACAGGATGAACTGCAGCTGTTTTTTAGAGGTGAATCATGAAAATACTTCAGTGAAGCCTCAGACTGAGAATGTGGAGCTGAATAGAAAGAATAGGTCCACTTTAAAACACACACATTGAACAGAAGTGATGCCAACGAGTTGTGACTTTCCAGCTAGTAAAGTGTTTTGGCCGTGTTGGATATATAAGGAGTAAAATTATGCAAGGGAGAACTAAACAGGTACCAATTTGTCATGTTTTGACAATAAAATATTGTTTTTGGCTTAAAGATTTTATAACATTGAATCCGGCTCAAACTTTAGGTTTTCTCTCCTGCAAACTGTGAACTGCTGCAACAAACTTCCCCAGACTGCAGAGCCGGTTTACTGGATGTCACATTGCCTTCAGCGCTTGTCAACTTCAAACGTTAAGTCGGGAGGAAAGTGGCTGCTTCGATGCATCCAGTGACATTTCTCTCGACTTTCGAAGGTGACAGCCACCGCGGGCGGTTTGACATTCTTTAGCTAATATGATACCACGTTTCACTGAGTACTGTAGCAGGTGGGCAGTCACAGCAGTGTTCATCAGTGTGTAGCCACTGCTTGGAATGGGTCAACGCGCACAGGTTTGGAGTATATATCATTATTGCATACGTGTTTCCATGGTGAATGCAGGTGCACGTAAACCTCAAACGGCTTCAGGATGCCAAAAGAAACAAACAGAGTCAGACTGCAGGGAACTTTTCTGAAACTCTGTCGTTGCTGTTTTCCTGGTGACATTTAAAATCCCCTGACACGGAGAGAGCGGAGCGCTGTTTGCTTCTGCATGTTTACCTGTTTCGAGGCAGGCGGCTCCACCACCATGCAGCTACTAGCTGACTGCTGGACTGGGAGTTCCCAGAGAACCGAGGCCGGTAACACGGCATCTGAGGCCGACGGAGGCCAGCTTGATACTGAGGTGGTTTTCTTGGCCCCCTGGCTGAGTTGGCTAATATCAGCTGCACGGCTAGCCAAGCGAACTAGTAAGTCCATCAAGAAATCACCTTGTCAGACGAGCTCCCGTTTGTCTTGGAGGCTGTGTTTGGTCCTGGTCTGGCCAGGTTCCCTGAGGTTCTGCTGCGTGCTAACAGCAGCTACAGCAGTAGTTGAGGTGGTGCTCTGGGCTAATGAACCTTAGTGCTGTGTCGCTAAAAGCTAAAAGACTGATTGGTGGCTAGATGTCATATTATTGGTTAAGCACATGTCACATTTTGTTTTATAGGAAGAAATAAAGTGATTAAATTTTGATATTAGAATCCAAAGAAATAGATTTTCTGTCAGTTTTTATGGTAAATATTGTTGGATCAGTGCACAATCTGACCGTGGACGTGATCTAAAATGACATTTTTCATGTCATCTTGACTTTAATTCGCCTTCACCGTTGGAACCAAGTCGTCTGCAAACATCGTGGGCGTGCATTTAGTCTTTCTCTTTGTCATTACTCTTACTCGGACATCTGAATTGCCACCCACATCTCAGATCTGTTCGGTGATTCTGATCCGGTGTTCGTTGAAGACTCTACAGCCGTGGAGTCGATCGATCGATCAGAGCTTTGTAGGTGGAATATAAAATGGTGATGTCATCTTTCTGTGTCAGAGCCAGAAAAACAGCATCAGAAAAATGGGCAGAAAATGGTGACAAGTGTGGATTAAATTGTTGCAGTCTGAATATCAGCAACAACACGACCGGACCCGGAACCGAACACAACCTCTGAACCAGCAGTGTCCAGTCTAACAGTGAATACAGTAACAGAACCTCTGAACCCAGCGGTGTCCAGTCTAACAGTGAATACAGCAGCAGAACCTCTGAACCAGCAGTGTCCAGTCTAACAGTGAATACAGTAACAGAACCTCTGAACCAGCAGTGTCCAGTCTAACAGTGAATACAGTAACAGAACCTCTGAACCAGCAGTGTCCAGTCTAACAGTGAATACAGCAACAGAACCTCTGAACCAGCAGTGTCCAGTCTAACAGTGAATACAGTAACAGAACCTCTGAACCAGCAGTGTCCAGTCTAACAGTGAATACAGTAACAGAACCTCTGAACCAGCAGTGTCCAGTCTAACAGTGAATACAGTAACAGAACCTCTGAACCAGCAGTGTCCAGTCTAACAGTGAATACAGCAACAGAACCTCTGAACCAGCAGTGTCCAGTCTAACAGTGAATACAGCAACAGAACCTCTGAACCAGCAGTGTCCAGTCTAACAGTGAATACAGCAACAGAACCTCTGAACCAGCAGTGTCCAGTCTAACAGTGAATACAGTAACAGAACCTCTGAACCAGCAGTGTCCAGTCTAACAGTGAATACAGTAACAGAACCTCTGAACCAGCAGTGTCCAGTCTAACAGTGAATACAGCAACAGAACCTCTGAACCAGCAGTGTCCAGTCTAACAGTGAATACAGCAACAGAACCTCTGAACCAGCAGAGTCCAGTCTAACAGTGAATACAGCAGCCTACCGAGGTGGTTTTCTTGCCGGGTTTGGCTCCTGGCATCCCGGGGCTGAGTGCTCGAACCCAGTCCGGTCCGGCCGCTGAGCCCGGTTCTGTTGCCTTCTAACAGCAGATTCAGTTAATTAGCGGTTAGCTACTTTAAGTGGTTAGCCTAAAGCTATCTGTCCATTTCTTTTGGTCATTGTAGGTCCAGATGCTGGAGGATAGAGGACAAGTAGACCCTCTCTCTCTTCCTCTGTGTTGTTATAACAGTGCACATCTCCACCCTGTAATACACTGGCCTCCATTCAGGTGTGTGTGTGTGTGTGTGTGTGTGTGGTTAACAGGGGGGCCATTGACGGCCACGTAGAGGTCAGCTCTATCTTTACCAACATTACTAAGCAGATTTTGTGAACCAGCCTCACCGCACATCCTGTCATTTGCTTACACACCCCTGACCGACCTCTCAACCACCACTCGCCTTAGTTAAATATAAACACACACACTCACACACACACACCTCTCACTAATAGGCCACAAGCTGGAGGCTTAAAAATAGCCCCTGCTGACACACCATGTTCTATTCTAAGCCATGACATAATTACTGACCGAGCAGTGACAATGTTATTCCTCCACAGATCTGATGATTTTGTTTTGCTTCAGGTTTTATTGTGACTATAATTACAGCCGTTCATAACAGCGCGTGACCAGATGTGAAGCTCTAATTTTACCTGCTTACGTGCCCACATACTGTATACGTTGCTAAATACAGTATATCCTACAGAATGTAACTATTGTCGCTGACTCTTTCATGACAGTGGAGCGTCTGTGCTCACAGTGGTCATGGTAGTTTTCCATGAGCATGATGCAGACAGGAAAAAAAGACAAAAGTCGCCTTTGGTCAACACTCACACACACCGAAACATACAAAGACAGGAGTCTGCTTTAAGATTTAACAGGACTGAAAGGTCACGTTGTTAGTTACAGCAACAAATAATTAATTCAAATTATTAATATTACTGACTAGTCCAACAGCAGTCAGCCCAGCTCGGCGTCTGTCTTTCAGCCTTTTATTTCACCAAGCTCTCACCAACCACTGAAAGTCAGTCCCAGATTTACTCTTGTCCGGCGGCTTCTTGCTCGCTCACTCTCTCCTTTTCTCTTCTTAGCTTCCTCCGTCAGCGTCCTCTTCACTCTCTTCTCCTCTGCCATTATGTCCATAGAAGCTGCTGAGCCCGGTTACATTGCCCGCTTGCCCAGCTCCGGTTCTGGCACGACACTGGCTCTGCTCCCTGTCAGCATTCCCTGTAAACCTCCTCTTCTTCTTCCCGGTGGTCCAAAACTCCTGTGGTACAAACACTAACACTCCCCCGGTGCTCTGAGCTCACAGCTAACAAACTGAGCTAACATGAGCTAACAGCAGCTACAGCTGTCAGCAGTTTACTTCACTGTCCATCAGGAAACTCTGTAAATCACAGAGAGTTGAGGCGGAGCAGCCGGAGGACATCAGAGGGAAAACCAGAAAACATTTTCTCCATAAAATATGATCCAGTTTCACCAAAATCAGTGAAATAGTTGGTGGTGTGTGACTTAGTGCCGTAAAGCGTTACGTACTTCTCCCGACCCGGAGCCCAAAGTTACATAGTGTGAGAACAGACGTACGAATGACAGAGACACCATTCACCTGATCACAGGTCAGTGTAGATCAACAGGAGGTAACAGACGTTAGTTTATGAGAGGAAAGTTACATGATTATTAATGGCCAGTTTTTGGTCATAAAGGTCACTGATCACTTATTGCTGGAGTGTTAAGGTGTCTGCATACTTTTGGCCATATCAAATTGTGAATAAACACGACAGTCCCCACACACCGGTAGGTCAGGTAGCAGCAGCTGGTCTCACCTCTGCATTAGTCTGTTCCCTCCGCTGCCAAAACCAACATCCTCACCTCAGCACCTCCTCCTCCTCCTCCTCTCCTTCTCCCAGACTCCCGTTCTGTGTAAACAAGCTTCAAAGTTTCTGGGCTTCTTTAAGTGCAGCTCTCCTCTATTTGACAAGTTCCAACTGCATAAACATGTCCGTCGTTAATGTTTGCAGAGTCTGCAGGTTCCTCTGCAGTCGTTAACCAGCAGAGAACCCACCGCTGTGCCTGCCAGCGCCGGTATGAACTGACCGTTTCAGAACTTTGAACTGATGAACCAGCCAAAGAAAGAAAGAATCGCACTGCTGCAGTCAGCCAAGTGCTTCAGCGCTACAAAGTCCAGATCAATAAAACATGAACTGGATTTTTGGCTGAATTTTTTCCATTAAATACTCACTTCAGTGTGATGTTCAGAAGGTGAAACATACTCAGCCAAGAAAAAGATTCAAGGTTTGAAAAGATACAGATTCAAGATGTCTGAGAACGACTGAAGCTGTAGATTCTCACCTTGTTCATCAGAGAATATAATATAAATATATTTTCCACAACTATATTTAAGTTCCCTGTTAAGGGCCAACTGTCAATTTTTGTAAATTCCCAGTTTATTCCTGTTTATTCCCATTCCCATAAATTTCCAGAAACTGTTTCATGGGAAGTTAAGCTTGGAAATTTTGGGAACATTCCAATCGGAAACAACATGGGAATTAATAATACGATGGCTAAGTTAGCTGCACGGCTAACTAGCTAACAGCAGCTGCAGTTAAAGTAAATCGATGATCCGCTTGAACGTGACCGTTAAACTCTGAGATCCTGACGACTGAAACTGACTTGATATGATCGGGTGGATTGTTTCCGTCACAGAGTCGTCTTTTCTTTCCACAACAAGCGATCTTTGGTCGCTTTAATTAGCTACAGCTGATCTAATCTGCCTCTGGCTGTGTTAGTGACGCTCACACCAGGCTAACAATGAAGAGCTGCCACCTGCAAACGTTTTGTAACAACAAGCGAGATAAATGATTTGATAAGAGGTTTGTTAGCCTTCAACAGTTATTTCATCAACCTTGAACTGGATCCAAAACAGAACTGTCGTGTTATATATATCCATCCATCCATTTTCCATAACCGCTTATCCATATGATGGTTGCAGGTCATGGGGGGCTCGAGCCAATCCCTGATTTGAGATATTTCGATAGACTTTTTCCCTCCATGAAAATGTATTTACAGAAACATAAATTCAGGCTGCTGCTGTTCCCCCTCAACAAGCTTTTTACAGCCAGCCTTCAAACACACCGAGTGTTTGATGCTGTTAAAGGTTTTGGGTGGAGCGTCTCTTAAAGCACCTGATGGAAAAGATGTTTTTCTTTGAACGGACATGAAACGCCAAAATGAAATAAAAACTTCAACAAACACAAACGGAGAGTGTGACTCTGCTCTGCCGTGAGAAATCCCGTCATCTGGTGTTTTGTTGGAGATGGAAAATGCAAAAAGCGTTCAGGCCCGTTCGGCTGGGTCGAGACCAGGTGACTGAAGCCAGCCATGACTAATGGTTTACGCACTTCTCATACTCATCAATCTCAGTGACCAATCGAGGTCCATATTCTCACTGAGCGCGCTCCAATCAGGCCTCAAAGTCCTTCGCCACAGGATGAAGGATGATTATTCAGTATTATGTTGTATTTATTCGTGTTCGTTTTGCCCCTCTGAAGAACATCAGGCGCTGCCAGGAAAATCTGACCTCACAGGTTTAATGCTCTTTGAATCCTTCAGTTGCACAAGTGTTTCCTTATTTTGGCAATTATCTCCTTTTTCAAGTTTCAGCTCTGTGTTTTCTCCCCAAACACTTCGAGTTCAGGCGGAGGTCAGTGGTGGAGCTGCACAGCGTCCAGCTGGGAGGGAAAAAGATTTGATTTTAAAAATATATTCTAACTTCTAATTAAACATTTCTGGAATAAATGAACCACGTCTGTGTGTTCGGGTGTGAGCGGCTCTGGTTTTATCTGGTCATAAAATACATGCATGCAGTTACAGTTTGCATCAAAGGCAGCTTCATTTATTCAATTTTCTGTGCACAGATCAGTGAAACTCATTTAAATGACGTGTTTTTACCGGGAGAGAGGATGCTAAATGGCAAATGGTGGAGGGTGATTTGGGATGCGTCCATCCATCCTTTACAGACATACATTTTATTCCACTTATCCGGGATCGGGTCGTGGTGGCAGCAGGTTAAGCGGGGTAATCCTGACGTCTCCCCCTCTCTCTCTTTCCCCAGCAACATTTTCCAGCTCCTCTTGTCGAGGCGTTCCCAGGCCAGATGGGATATGTAATCCCTCCAGCGAGTTCTGGGTCCACCCCTGGGTCTGCTCCCAGTTGTACATGCCCAGAAAACCTCCAAAGGCACCCGGTAGGCATCCTAATCAGATGCCAAAACCGCCTCAGCTGGCTTCTTTTGATGCGAAGAAGCAGCAGCTCTACTCCCTCCTCTCCCCGTCTCCTCTCTAAGGCCGAGCTCAGACACCCAACGGAGGAAACTCATTTCAGCCGCCCGTATCTGCGATCTTATTCTTGTGGTCACTACCCAGAGCTCATGGCCATACGTGAGGGTCCAAATCAAAAGCTTTGCCTTCTGGCTCAGCTCCCTCTTCACCGCAACATTCGAGGTCAAAACCTGTATTACTGCCACACCAATCCAGTTTACCGTCACTCATGAACAAGATCCCGAGATACTTCAGCTCCTTTGCTCGGGGCAACAAGTCCAAGCGGTTTGACATGTGACATGAAATGGGCAAAGAGGTGGACAAACTGTTTTCAGAGGTGTAATCATGGCAACATCGTGCAAGTCCAGTGTTGCCCAGCGTGTTGCTGCAACACCATAAAAATAAGATCGTATTAGTATCATTTAAAACGTGATCATTTATTGTTATAACGTGAAGCGTTTGAAGTTATAATGTGATAAGTTCGTATGTTGTAATTACATTAAACTCTTAACGGGGCGGAAACTTTCCATGCAAAAGTTAAGCTGTGGAATTTTGGAAATATTCCAAGTCAGAAACTCCATGGAAATTAATGTGAATTAACTGTAAATTGTGGGTAATTTAAACAAACTGTATCATATCCAAACATAAATCTAAACATGCAAAATAAAACAATTAAAAAAACATTTCAACAGATTTATTTGTAAGTAGAACTTTATCAATTTTGAATTATTTTATTGAACAATATTATGTAGTCCACCAGCTCACATGTGTGTCTTCAATAGTCTCTGTGTGCTCTGGGCTCTAAAGTGTGGTCCAGGTACAGAAATCACCTGTGCAGGTAGGGGGCGTGGCCTCAATAGCCCTGCAGTAAGCAGTGTGCTATGTGCATGTGATTGAGGAATAGCAGATATTCAAGAGTACCTGCATGAAATCTGGTTGTTTTAGTCAAGATTATGATAAAATATATTTTCCCCAACCTTCAATTTTGTAAATTCCTGGTTTATTCCCGTTTATTCCCATAAATTCCCATTTACAACTTTGAAAATTCCCGGAATTTTGCAACCCTTGCTGGAGGTCCACTTCCGTCCCCTCTGCAAGAGACCAACTCATCACGTTATAACGAGAAATTCTTCATGTTTTAACCAGATAAGTTATGAAAGTTTAACTTTATAATGTGGCACAGTTTTATCTGTCTGCCGTGGCAGTGATACACTTCTGTAGTTTCCTGTACGTCCTGTGTTTTGTTTCTTTGCTTGTGTTTCTTACGTTGCAGTGCATTGAGCTCTCTCTAGTATCATTTCAGTGGACGTTAGGTTAGTTTAAATATTAATGAAACAAAAAGTAAAGCTCTGGTTGCTAGTTTGGATCCTAAAACTCTTGTTGACGAGTATATTTGGTGTCTTTGCGTGCCGTGTAGCGACTGGTTGTTTCGTAGCCGCAGGAGGATTTTTGTCCTGATTTGCTGCCAACTTCAGAGTTTTAATGCACACAGTCTTTCATCTCCAAAGCTACAAAAGTTAGCGGATGAGCCTCAGTGAGATCGAGGAGCGCTGCTTTTGATTGAGCACCAAAGATTTCACCCAGAATCTCACAGGATTTGGAGGCTTCTTCTTTTCTCTGTTCTCCGGCACAGAGAACAATCAGACCTCGGCTTCAGTGCGACTACCTGATTAAACAAACGTCATATCACGTATCACGTGTCCTATATTTTGTCAGGGCGTCTGTCACGTTTGAAGAACCAGTCTGACTCATACTGAGTAAATAAAGTTTTTCAGCACTCAGTCAGCATCTCTCTTCTTAATCAGTGTCTGGCTGACACATCGCTGCCTTCTGCCTCGTCTCCGTCAGGACCTCCGTCTCAAGGCCGTCCATTTCGAGAGCCCGCTGCGAAGGCCTCGTAAAGATAGGACACACGCAGATACGCATATGCTCAAGATAGTACTGCTGATTAGTGTGTTATCAGTCCGGGTGTGCAGAGTAAGCAGCGAGCCTTGAGACAGATCAGTTTGCAGTTGGATGGGTGACGAGTGTCATCGCTGTCCCGCGGTCAGACGTGAGTCAGAGCTGAGTCAGCAGTTTGGCTGCAAACATGAAGAACGAAATATGTGTCCTCACCGCGGAACCTTCATGACTTCACCGTGACACCTTTTGACCTGCTAGCTGGAGGATGCTCGTCAGTCTGTCCGTCTGTTCGGCACGTCAGTCAGTCAGACGGATGAACTTATGACTTTCCACAAAGCTGCAGTTGATGTGCGACGTCTGCAAGGATAACCGTCGAAATGTCTGAAAATGTTTGACGCTTCTGCGACTACTGAGCGTCTTGTTGAGAGTCTGCTTTTCGGATTTGTAGTGTGCATGTGTGAAAAGATCGGCGTCTGTCTTTCAGCCTTTTATTTCACCAAGCTCTCACCAACCACTAAAAGTCAGTCCCAGATTTACTCTTGTCCGGCGGCTTCTTGCTCGCTCACTCTCTCCTTTTCTCTTCTTAGCTTCCTCCGTCAGCGTCCTCTTCACTCTCTTCTCCTCTGCCATTATGTCCGTAGAGGCTGCTGAGCCCGGTTACATCGCCCAGCGTTTCATTAACATTTTTATTGTGCTGCTATACCAGCCTCCACTCTTCTGGTTTCAGCCTGCTGCAGGGATTTAATCCCATTCAGCCACAAAGAGCATCAGCGAGGTCCAACACTGAGACCGGGTGATAAGATCTGGCTCACAGTCTGCGTTCCAGTTGGCGCTGGACGAGGTTTAGGTCAGGGCTCGGTGCAGGCCAGTCAAGTTCTTCTGCACCAGGCTGGGAAAACCACAAAGAAGAGAACACTACTGCTATTGTACACTGTAGTATTAAGATTTTCTCTTTAAGATGTACACAAACGCATGAGGACAAACGTGTCCGACATTTGTGATCACTTATCAGAAAAAGCATCAGTGAGAGAAAGAGGAGCAGAGAGGAGACAGAGGCCGGCAGTGTTGAAGACGTTTCTTTCTTTCTGCCACATGTGGCCTTATAAGGCTGCTGGACTCGCCCGGTCTGGTCTGTGGAAGCCGAGGGCCTCATTAAGGAATTCAGCAGAACCAAAATAAAGTCAACATTTATTGAGCGTTAAAGAAAACTGAATATGAAAGGAAAGGAGTAAAGGATGAGGGGGGGAGAGAGGCGGACCCCGCCTTGCCAGCATACTGCGTTGTTATTTTTGGGAGCTGTGAATGGAGCTGTTATAGTGCAGCTATGGGCGGTGTGTGTTCGTATAATATGTGTGTGTGTGTGTGTATGGCCTTCGTCTGGAGCGAGCGGCCGGCTGGCACGTGAGGAGGAACACCTGTGACTTTTAAAGTAAATGGAGCTTCGGTGCAGCTCGCAGACAGAGCTGCACTTCACTGCTCAGCATGTGCTGTCCAGATGAAACATGTCACCTTATGGAGGGAGTTACGCTCGGAGCTGGAAACGCCGCTCGGATCCTCGACTTTAATAAAAGCCTAATGTAAACGTACACCGCGGAAAGCCACGGTCTGCGCTCAAACCTAAAGAAACAAGTCAGACGTTTCAGGAACTGAGCTCGTTAGCTTTCTTCCTCATGAGTCATCAGGTCTGATCGCTGTGTGTTGAAGACATTCACAGGTCAAAGCTGTGTTTAAGTTAGCTTAGCATAAAGACTGGAAGCCATACTAGCTCCTTTGAAACACCACATAGTCTGAGAACAACTGCAAAGCTGCATTCGGACAAGATCCGGCGAATTTGAGTCCGCCAAAAAATAGCATCACGACGTCACGCTGCGGCAGCCAATCAGACGCTCAGACCTCCACAGTCAGCCCGAAATCTAAACTCTGATACTCGACCTGTTGTGTTCTGCAAAATAGTAACAGGAAGAAGTTTAATTTGGTTTGTGTTCGATGGTTTGAGTTTAGGACAGCGAGCTTTGGTTAAGAGACATACACGATGAAGGAGAGTGAGCGAGCGCCAGCCGTGATAGAGCGAAATAAAAAGTTCCTGATTGTTTCACAGCCGTTATGTTCAGCAGAAGTAGACCATCAGACCGCTGTCTGAATGAGGCCTGAGGTGTGATCGAATGAAACTGTTGTGGTCATGCTTGTCTCACGCACACTCACTGCCGGAGTTGATACCATGATGACTGAGTTTCCTGAACTATAGAACTGTATTTTTAGTCAGGACTAGGGTTGCAAATGGGAAAGTTTCTGGTAAATTTCCAGAATATTCAAGTGTACTTGCATGAAATCTGGTTGTTTTAATTTTTAAGATCATGCTAAAATATATTTTCCCCAACTATATTTAAGTTCCCTGTTGAAGACCAACCTTCAATTTTGTAAATTCCCAGTTAATTCCTGTTTATTCCCATAAATTCCCATGGAAAGTTTTGCAACCCTAGTCAGGACATGAACAGGAAGGTGTTCACATGGCAGCAACATTTTCTTTTTAGTGCTAAGCACAAAGCTAGCTGAGGATGATGGGAACGTTATGAGACAAACAAGAACTTTGACACGGTGACATCATCACGTCATCGTCCTGAGGGGAACACGGATCCGTAACCATCGTTTTCCAGCTGTCAATTGTTTTTGAAGAAAAGTCATTGGATCAAAGTGAGTAGGATCCATCCTCTGGAGACCATGAACGTCATGACCAACCTCCATGACGATCCTTTTCTCTGAACCAAAGCTGTTAAAGGCACCAGAGAAGAAGTCAGTGTACCAACGAGGTCATAAGATCCATCATCTGAGATCCACGAACGTCTCGTAGATTTTGTGCCAATCCATCTCGTAGATATTTCATCGGATGAGTGAAAACTTTTTGACCTTTTCGTGGCGTTAGATGAAAAATAACTGATTCAAAAAGACGTTACGCTTCAGACTTTAGAGGCTGTGAACGAGATTTTCTGATGATTTATCCGACCGCTGAAGCAGATTTCAAATCAAGAAAAAAAAAAGATAATTCACCAAAGTGGATGTTTTTTTCAGCGACTTGTTTAATATATTTTAATATTGATATATGCAGTACATAAGCTATGCACTGATACATATGGAAGAGATACATACAGAGACATAAATCAGATGCTGATGATTCAGGTGTATGCAGATACAGCATGGAGATGTTCAGGCTGTCGTATAAGTAGTCAGACATGTATGCAAATAACAGTGTAAATATGCAGTACATGCAACAGAAATGCACACACACGCACTCTGCAGTACAACATTTTAAGTGTGTGCATTGTGTGTATGTACCTGCATATACATCACCTATGTATTCCCCCGGGTGTAGTTTGTGGGTCTATTTTGCTTAGTGTGCAAGCTCTGCATTCTGGTCACAGTACCTCCTCCTCCACCTTCTCCTCCTCCTCCTCCTCCTCCTTCATGTGCTCCCTCTTTTTCCTGTCCTTTCGCCGGCCCGGTGCCCTCCCCGGCACGCCTGCTGATTCAGACCTCATCACGACTTATTAGCAGGGTGGTAAGTATTCGCTGGGCTGTGCCCGGGGTTGGCACGGCGGCCAGCTGCAAACTCATTATCACTTTATTATTCTCTGTGTCTGTCTCTAATTTATTCCCCTGCTGCCGCTACAGTGCTCAGTGACTGCCTGCTGTGCCTGGAGAGCATGCCCAGACCTCCTCCTCCTCCTCCTCCTCCCCTTAATTCTGCTGAGGAGCTGTGGGAAGATGAAGGTGGGGTGGTGGGGAAGTATTGGAGAGAAAATTGTGGTTATTGGGGAGAGATGGATGGAGCATATGGAGGTGTGGAGGGATGGATGGAGGTTTAGGCAGCTCATTATAGTGATGCTGATTTGGGAGAAGGGGAGTCAACCCGCTGTAGGGAAGTGACCCTGAAAGCCAGATAAGTCAGCACTCTGCCTGTTTTTGTACTCAGTTAGAGAATGCACACACACACACACACACACACACACAATATGTCTTCTGTACATTTGGACTCCATTAGCTACCGTGCAGCTGTCATCAACAGGTAAATCTGTTTCCACGTCCTCCTCCAGCAGCTCCAGCAGCTCGGTTCAGCTCAGGAATGATGATGATTCATCGGCCACGAGCTGCAGGGAGAGAGTCACGCCACCGCCGCAGAGTAACGGAGACGATCAGGTTAATTAAAAGGCAATTAGTACTAATAAATAGATTACCTTCTTGTCTCATCGGTGATGTCTTATTTCAATCAGTTTAATTAAAAGAATGCAACAATTAGCTTATCGCTGGATTATTTTGAATAACTAATGTTGTAAATCTATTGTATGGTATTAATTTATCAGCCTCTGGTGAACGTGTGCAGTAAACGAACACTTTAAATGTTCCGTCTTTATTCAAGCATATAATTGTCAGCGGGGATCGGGCACTTTTAAAAATTTCCCTTTTTTATAGTTTCAGCAGTTTATTGTATTTTTTTTGTTGTTGCTTTAAGACGCCTTGAGGGGGATTTTAAATTCAAACAGTAAAACTAACACTTTTTTTTTTAAGGCTGAGAATTCCAGTTTATTTAGTCAGAGTATTTTTCCACCAGGACACAGAAGAACTGTGGAGACGGCTGTTAAACAAGATTTAGACCTCACGTTGGGAAGTAAAACAACAACCCGTGTCTCGTAGCTGTCGTCGATTTTCAGAGAAATATCCTGTTAAAAATTTGTTGCACTCAAATAAAACTAAAACTAAAAAATAAACTATACTTTGATTCACGACTTTAGTATTTATAAAATCCTGCCACTGCCCTGAATTTGAGTTTTATTTACCTATTATTAAAAAAAAATCAGTTTAAATTTAGAAGCTCTGAGTTGATAAAAATGGTGATACCCTCATGTCGGTCACCTTCAATTATTACAGAGATTTATGAACGTTTTACCTCTGCTTTTCATCTCTTAAACTACAAACTGCCCTCTGACTTCATTGGTCATTAATCTGTGTTTCACTTTGCAGTTAATATTCTCAGTAAAGGACTTTTTTCTAAGGATGCCAATACAAAATTATCTGAAACTTTAGTTTTACTGGAGAGATGTACCATTGATTTTATGGACAGTTTATCCAATAGTAATAAAGTTATTTTGACTAATTTTTTGTGTTCCTTCTCGTCTCCTGAAGCCGGTACCTTTAATAGTATGTCGAACGAGAGCTTTCCGATGTTCTCAGGTTCCTATGCTCGCTGGGTCTTATGTTGCCAGGACAGGACCCAAAGAACATAGAAACCTGAAAACATAGGACCCAGCGAGAACACAGACGTAGAAAAGGGGAACACAGAGCGTCACCATATTAGTTGGTTTGACTTTGCTGTGGAAAGTGCAAAGCACTAATTAAGAGTCCCATTAGGATGTGAGAGCGTGTTAATTAACAGCTCCTTAAACACAAACATTTAGCTCCGTCTAACACTCTCAGCAGTCTTCCTGAGAGGCGAATGTCAGTCAGCGACACAAAACTCTCTGCGAGTGCCGACACGATCAAAAACATCTTAAAAGAAGGAAGGACTGAGGGCTGCAGCCGTCAGCTGAGCAAGAGTCAACATGAGGAAATGAGCCGGGTTTGTCTCGAGGTTTCTGCGTCTTGAAGGAAGCTTTTCCTCGTCACTGTCTTTGTAAATAATATTATAAAGAGTACGATCTGGACCTGCTCTATATGGAAAGTGTCATGAGATAGATGTTTCACAATGTAATCCCACTGTGGTAACTATGTTCAGCTGTACTCGAGTATTTGTTCTGATTACATTACTTCTGATCAAAAACTAGCGAGTCGACAACTTTGCTAACAGCCAAACATCAACAAGGTCACCAACAGCAGACATAGCAGCCAGCTAATATTACTGACTAGTCCAACAGCAGTCAGCCCAGCTCGGCGTCTGTCTTTCAGCCTTTTATTTCACCAAGCTCTCACCAACCACTAAAAGTCAGTCCCAGATTTACTCTTGTCCGGCGGCTTCTTGCTCGCTCACTCTCTCCTTTTCTCTTCTTAGCTTCCTCCGTCAACGTCCTCTTCACTCTCTTCTCCTCTGCCATTATGTCCACAGAGGCTGCTGAGCCCGGTTACCTTGCCCACCCACCCAGCTCCTGTTCTGGCATGACATCGGCTATGCTCCGTCAGTATTCCCCCATGGCCCTTGTCTGAAAATTTTGATTATTTGTTTACAAGTAACGTGGAAGTTTTACTAGGAAAAAAACATACAGACATAAAATTACATTTATTTACAGGTTGTAACTGAGAGAAGCAGCTGTAGACGCGTATAAACTGGGCAATACAATCAGCGTTTGCCGGTCGATCACTTTTTGACACTCCAGGATTAAAAATGAACTGAGCATGACGCAAACCCACTGTGCATTCATTTAGTGTGTCTGCACGGTAAGTGCTGTGTTGTTGAGATGAATTTATTGTGCTGTTGGCTTTGAGTGTTCCTGTATTATGAATCCTGTTGAGATGCAGGTGGATGTAGTTATTGTGCTGTGGGTGGAGGAGGATGTGGAGGGTGGGGGAGTGGAACTGTAACAACTGCTACTTTCTTGGTGGAAAAAAACATGAGAGAAATTGACAAAAATCAAAAATGTGTTTGATGAAATATAACTGCCATGAATTTTTTAATATGATGTTGATCTTTAAAATTTAAATCCTGTGTGTTTTCATCATAACATCACATATGACAGAGATCATCAGGACACAGATGGAGCGTGACTCTTTGTCTCCTCATCCATACGTTGAGCTGAAGTCTCTTTTATGAAGCTCTATTGTTCTCTGCCAGCTGTCCTGGTCCAGATCTGTAGATTAAAGTCATTAATCTTGTCAAACAATATACCTGCAGATATCTCATGCTCGTGATGTTGCAGATGAAGTGTCTGCGACAAGCTCTGGATCCCTCTGAAGCCCTGATAAAGCTCCGTTAATTGATATGCTAATTTGGTGTGTATCGTGGTTTCTGTATGATCAATGCAGGATGAGCTCGTACGAGGCAATTAACTTCTGTGATGGTGCAGAGACGCTTTGAACAAAAGACTGACGTCTTTGTGTGCACACATGCATGCATGGTTTGGTGGTGGTGGAGCAGTTAAAGGGAAAATATGGCTCTTTGAGTTCTGGTCACAGCATTTTTGCCCTTTTATTGTCCACGTTGGATGATTTATATTCTGTGTGCAATCAGCGAAATCAAAGTACCTCAATGAAGAGTTAATACTTGTACTAATATTCACGTTTATTCACATTTATTTCGTGCTGCGGCCTTCTACTTTAAATAACTTCAGATTGGATGGTCGGACTCGGCGCTCCTCCAATCGGCATCCTTGGGTCTCCAAAGGCTGGCTCATCAGCTGGTACCAATCAGGGACAGGCGGCCACACACCTAGCTTAGCATACACAATAAACACTTAACACAAAGTCATAGACAGGCACGTTGGTGGCACTAGTAACAGAAACATCACAGGAGGCTTCAATTTTCTGATAAAACATAGTGAATGATACTAAACCAGTATAATACCCGAAACCCCACCAGACACGACGATGATGATGATGACGACGACCATGATGATGATGACGACGATGATGATGCCGAAGACGACGACAACCATGACGACGACAACGAACACGATGATGATGATGACGATGACAACGGCGATGACGACGACAACCATGATGATGACAATGACGAACACGACGATGACGACGATGACGACAATGATGATGACGACGGCGATGATGACGACGGCGATGATGACGACGAACACGATGATGACGACGACGGCGATGATGACGACGAACACGATGATGACGACGACGGCGATGATGACGCTGATGAAGAACACGACGATGATGACGACGAACACGACGATGACGATGACGACGATGACGACGATGTTGACGACGATGATGATGATGACGACAACGACGAACACGATGACTACGACGACGACGGCGATGATGACGATGACAATGATGACGACGACGGCGATGATGACGCTGACGACGAACGCGACGATGACGACGACGAACACGACGATGATGATGACGACGGCGATGATGACGCTGACGACGAACACGACGATGATGACGACGACGACGATGACAACGACGATGATGTTGACGACGATGATGATGATGACGACGACGAACACGATGACTACGATGACGAACACGATGACTACGACGACGACGGCGATGATGACGATGACAATGATGACGACAACGGCGATGATGACGACGAACACGACGATGACGCTGACGACGAACACGACGATGACGACGACGGCAATGATGTCGCTGACAACGATGATGATGATGATGCCAACGACGACGATGACGGCGATGATGACGCTGACGACGAACACGACGATGACGACGAACACAACGATGACGATGATGACGACGAACACGACGATGACGAACACGACGATGACGATGATGATGACGACGGCGATGATGACGCTGACGACGAACACGACGATGACGACAACGAACACGATGATGATGACGAACACGACGACGACGATGATGACGAACACGACGATGACGACGAACACGACGATGACGAACACGACGATGACGATGATGACGACGAACACGACGATGATGTTGACGATGATGATGATGACGACGACACAAAGTAATCTTTTTCAAAAGTAATCTATTACTTTTAAAAGTAATAGATTATTGAATATTTTTAGTAAATATTTTTTTAAAAAGTAAAGTAATCTGTTACTAAACGTTTGAATATTTTTAGAAAAATGTTTGAATATTTTTAGAAAAAAACATTCAAAAAAAGTAATCATTTTAAAGTAATCTATTACGTTAAAGTAATCTATTACTAAATGTTTTAATATTTTCAGAAAAAGTAATCTTTTTATTATAATAAAAATCTATTACTGACGATGATCGTCGTCATCATCATTGTCGTTGTCATCATCATCGTCGGCGTCATCGACGTCATCGTCGTCAACGTCATCAGTGTTGTCATCTTCATCGTCATCGTTGTCATCATTGTCGGCATTGTCGTTGTCATTATCGGCATCGTCAACATCATCATCATCGTCGTCATCTCTCTTGTGGTGTATTGTGAATATTAGAACAACAAACACTTAAAAATAAACTTTTCCCCCTCCTGTTTCACAGATGGGGAAAAAAAATCCAGGAACTTATAAAGATTATCCTGCAAACTTTTTTTTCTTTTTTTCTCCACTTGTTCTTAAGTCATAAAAACAGGAGAGAAAACAATTTAGATCAAACTTGAAAAATGACGTTGATTCTTCGCACCTTCCTCTCTGGGCCTCTGTACATTTTCCGGTCATTTCTCTACACAGATTTTGTATCTTTGGGACTTTCACTAAAATAAAAAAAAAGATGTACCACAGATTTTTTTAGAACAACACTTTCCCAAAAGATTTCAAGCATTAAGTGTTCAAAATGTGTTTGGCAGTCACAGCAGAGTGCGAAGCAAAGACGGTTGATGGTTAATGGGGCCCTGAGCTGCAGACCATGACCGGCCTCTCTCAGACTTTAAGTCCTGGAGTTCAGAGCACTCAGTCTGGTTGAGAATACTTGGCAGTTTTCCTAATTGTCTGTCTCACTGTTGACTCTTCATAATGTTTTTTTTAGTTTGGCTCTCCAGGGCTGTACGGGGCCATGCAAGGTCAACTGTAGCTTCAAAGCAAAGCCTTAATTTCTTCCACTAATATAACATTGGATTGATTCTTTCTGCAGCTAAAGCACATGATGGCTAGACATCGGAATAATGTCTTTGCACTGTGTCACAAAAGTTTAAGTCATAAATAAAAGTGTATAAAAAACTTTCTCCGACTTATTTGTTGATACCTTTATGAATTTATGAATTCAGAATCTGACAGGCCGCGATGCAGCATCTCGACGCTGTCCCTGTTTGCACTCACAGTGCAGCTCAGTTATTTCCAGCTGTCCCTGTTTGCTCCCTGTACAACCATTTCTCAGTTTATTATGTCAACAGAACAAGTTGATTTGAAACTGATTGAATGTCCTCTATTCTCTGCTTTCTGTCTTCTTCTCCTCGCTGCTTTCTTTATACGGCTTTAGTGACAATTGAGGATGACAAATGTTGTTTTTATCCTTTCCTATTTTTTTTACTTTCCTTTTATTAAAATTAAAAAATTAAAAATCACATTTGATGTAATATTATGTTAAAAGACCATAAGAATTTTCTTTGTTCTATTTTTGTTTTTTCAAAATGATCAGAATCAGACGTCCACACGTGGTCGGTGTACTGTCACAGTCCACTGTTGGTAATGTAGGAATGCACGTGAGTGTGTGCATGTCATTGACCCAGTGTAGGTGGCAGCATGTACACCCACGTGTGTGTTTGTGTGTGTGAGTTAGCAATATCAGCGTTTGGTGAATCCTTGTTCATTATTTTATGTTTGTGTATTAAAGTAGATCTATTGTGTGTGCGTGTGCGCTCCCGTGATTTGACTGGCACATGTCACGCACGTCCGTCAGCCAGTAAAAAATGAAAATGGAACATTTAAATGGCGGTTATTCATGCCCTGCTGCTCTCTTTAATGTCTCGCCGAGATCTAATTACAGCTGCTCTGAATATCGCTCCCTGCTTTTAATTAACACGCCCCAAAAAAAAGAAAAAAGAAATGGAGCAAAAATGTAAAATTAATTGAGTGGAATTTGTAATTCAAAGTGCTCGAGAAAAAAAAGGAGATCAGATACGAGTCCATACTTTTTTAAGAGTTGTCTCCCGCGGGGTTTCCCAGCCTGTGTTTCAAGGTTTTTGTGTGTTGTGATCCAGCGAGGGGCCGCGGAATGAAGCTTCAGAATTAAGATGTACACAGAGCCGAATAATGATGTGGATTCTTGCTGGGAGAAAAAAGTATTTTAATAAGTGAGGGCTGGCGAAGAGGGCCACTCTCAAGGCTGCAGAGTCCGGATTAATGCGGCAGGCAGGAATCATTTATAGAGGAATCACTCAAGCACACACACTATTGATTTCACCTGACGGGTTCACTAACACACACACACACACAAGTTAATGGACTTTATTCCATTCAAGTTGTTTTTCCAAAGAAAGTTTCAGTTATAAATAATTCTTTGTTAGGTGGATGGAAAAAAAAGACATGAAGTGCAGTCTAAAGAAATCTACCCCACAGTGTGATTGATATTATCAAGATATCAAAGTTGGCAACATAACAAACAAACAAACTGTATTTTATCTCCACATCATGTCTGCAGTTCGTCTTTTGAAGCTGATAATAAACATAAACTGTATAAACAAATGCAGCGATCAATGAACAGATTCAGTCTTTTCAGAAGTAAAAGCAGCAACACGACAAAGTCTTCAGTATTAAACAACGCAGTTAAATTAAAAATGTAATCACAACTAAAGTTAAAGTGATAAACCATCGTCATCATTGTTGACGTTGTCATCATCATCAATGTCATCGCCGTCATCATCGCCATCATCAGTATCGTCGCCGTCATCATCAGCATCGCCGTCATCATCATCATTGCCATCATCAATGTCATTCTTAAAAGTAATAGATCGCTTTAAAGTAATAGATTACTTTTGAAAAAAATATTACTTTTTCTGAAAATATTCAATTGTAATAGATTACTTTAGAAAGTAATAGATTACTTGAAAGTAATAGTTTAACTTATTTTCTAAGTAAATTTGTGAAAGTGAAGTAAAATGTGAGTTATTTCTTTCTGGAATGGAGTGTAAAGCGCAAATACTTGTTAGCTGTTAGCTAAATCTTAGTATAATATGTAATACTAATTTCTAGTATTTTATATTTATAAACTGTGCATGAAAGGTTTCAAAATAAAATACAGACACTCGTGTTTGTATTTGAAGAAAATATTTTCTTTATTCTGCAAGAGAACTGAATATGGTGGAGCTCCACTGATAAACGTACATGAGTTCAGCTCATAAACAAATGGTAGAATCTACAACCAACAAACTATTGCAACCGATACGAGAAAGTAAAAGTGAACTGTGATGGGCCAAAAAACCATTTTCAAAGAGAGAGAATACCAAGAGAAGCCGGCAGCAGATATGGCATAAAGGTAACACTGAGAAAGACAACCAGCTACAGTCGAGTCAAACAGGCGGACTAAATCAATGAACTTTGACTTTTTACACCAATGTTAACGACCGCAAATCATTCAGAAGAAAGTCATTTTGCATGTAGGTTTCACATCAATATTGACCAAAAATAAACTGTCTTGACATCTGAAGTTTCGTAGACGTCTTCTGCAACATTCACCACAAAAATCTCTCGTTGTTGCAATAAGACTTCATTTAACTTAAAGAACATTAAGAACAACTTAAATATTTACGTATTGACCTGCTGCGGCAACTGTAGACGTGTAATTCCGTAATTAACGGTCATCTTTCTCCGCATTACAACGTTATAGCGTTTTAAACAACTGACACAAAAAGGACTGGAAACTTGTTTCAGCTGTAAAGCAGTGATGTTAAATTTGCTATATTAAATTCAGATCTGAATACACCATAAACAGACAAATAACAGTTGTTTTTTTTTTTTCCAAAGACATCTTTTTAAAACATTTTTTTTCTTTTATACACAAAAAACAACAGTCAAGAGTACCAAATATGCATGCTGGATCTGTACGTATGTCAAAAAAGGGGGTAAAAGGATGGGATGGGGGAGGGGCGGGGGTCATATACACTTTTTTTAAAATCTTTTTGTCTTTTTTTTTAAAGTTCTTTATTTTCATATATATATATAAGAAGCTGTTACTCCTCGAAGCTGTGCTGGGTACTGTGATCAGATAAGCAGTGTGGTAAGAACACAACAACGACTCCTCGGTGAGAATCACAAACATATTCAAACCTGGCTGCAAATAAAACTTTGCAGATCTGCTTGAGGGTGAGTAGTAGTATTTGTAGTAATAATAGTTATATCAGAGGAACAACAGACAGTTGCTATTTTAACAGTCCTGGGGTGGTAGTGAGTATAAACACTCAGAAATAACAGGTAACAGTAGGCTTATTGTACCTTTTTGTTACAGAGACTGCACCTTTTGTATGAATCAAAATGTTATTTTCTGAGAGGTGAACGTACGCCTGTTTCCTGGAGTTATTTGAGTTAGAGTTGAGTTTTCCAAAAGTGAAAACTCAACTAAACAGTCTGTAAAAGTAAACTTGACAAAACAGATATTTTGGTTTGTCCCACTAATCCTCCTTTACTGCTTTTCTTTCCACCTTAGCACTACTACGAGCAAAACCCCCCCCCCAAAAACAAAAACCCTGTCCATTCAGAAACACCTGTACTGTGACGGGGGTCGATGCACCTGAGGGAAAACATTCGCCCCTCCATCACGAACCCCTCGCTGACAGAAAAGGGAATATTGCATGTGTGGCGGAGTGAGACGTGAAGGGAAGCCGTCCTGCACAAAGCTCAGATATGTAAGTGTTGACTTTACACAAAAACAATCACTTAAACACATCACGTTAACATATTTTTGTCCCTGTTGACCTTCCGTATCTTGTGAAACATCGGCCCAATACAGAAAAGAAGCAAAATTTTGAATCAACTCAAACTCGTCTGTTGTAAAACGAACTTTAAGTCCCTGAAGTTCCAAAACAAATGACATTGAATCTTTAATTTTTGTAAATTATCCAAAATTATGGGCGAACAAACTTGTGGATTTTATCAAAATATTATATTTAAAACGTGAAAAATTCCAAGAAAACTTGATCTGAAATGAGATTTCTGCAGGACGTTTTCAACCAAAAAAAACTAAACTCCAGCTACGGTCATCATGTGCAAATATACGTGAGTATAGCGTGAGTGAGAAAGCTGTGACTTTTTTTTTTGGGACTTTTGGTAGTTTTCTTTTGCAAATCCTCACACAGATATCAGTTTATGTGAACAGCACATAAACTGAAGAGTGCAGATCGAGTTAAATCTGATTGATTGACTGGGACATCATTGAACAAGGATTTAAAAAAAACAAAACAAAAACATGGTTTGTACCTGTATGAACTCGTTTCAACACAAAAAAACAGATCAACCGACAATTCTAGCTAGCCGTACTCATTCACGCGACACGGTTTCATCTTCTGAGTTGTGATATTATCAAGGCAATGGAGATAAAAACATCCCAATGATCGAAAACTGAAGGATTAACGAGAACTGAAATCTTTGGTCTAAATGTTTTTTTTGAGGGGTAAAATAATGAAGAACAGTCAAAGAACAGCGACTACGACTCAAAAACAAACCCTTCAAACTTAATAATCTTTTAGCTCTATATATACGATAAATGCGACATCTCTGTGTAAAATGTGAGTCGTTATGCGTACGCGGACATCATGGGTAAATATTAACACAAGTCTCTTGTAGATGATAAATGTGTGCAATTTCAGACAAGCCCTCTGTGACGGAAAAGATCCGAACATATCTCTGAGAAAAGTTTTTCAAAAAAGTTTTTCGCCTCGTCCTTCTTCCCTCCTAAAGTAGCTCTACGTTTGCCTGTAACGAATACTGTACATCTGTCATAAAACTCTTTAAAACCTCGGCCCTGCTCACCATGAAACAAAAAGGGAACTCGTCGGTTTTTTTGTTTGTTTTTCTTTAATAAATGTATATTTTCATATAAAGACATTCAACAGTGAGCAATGCAATATAGTTCAAGTAATAGAGTCAGGGAGTTTTTTTGAGTTCCCTATTCGAAAAAACAAAAATCAGCTAAAACAAACAAAAAAATAAAATAAAACCTTCGACTTTGTGGTGATGGAGGGGAAGGAAAGACTATGACATCCTTCTTGGTGATGATGTTGTGTCTACGCTACAGGAAGCCATGAGGGACAAATGTCTTGAAAGTGAGGAAACTAGAAAAGTCAAAGTCGCGGGGGATCTAGCTTAATCGGCTGAGAGTGATTTTTTAAGTATCAATGCAAGAAAAAACCCTGATTTATTTCTATTTTTCTTCAAATCGCTGGCTTTGTTGTGTGGTAGTTTTTCATTTTTTTTTTTTTTACGGTAAACTTGAAACACCTGAGGGTTAATGACCGGAAACGTTGTGACGGAGACGTAAAAAAAAAAAAAAAAAGGACTCAAACGGGGGCCTGCATTTTCGATAAGCACCTGGAGAGTGTTTAGATCGTCTCGTTTCCGTTACGGACGAACATGACAGTGGTGCTTCAAAGAAGAACAAAAAAACAAAACACCTGGACCCGGACTGATCCTTTTTTTTTTTTTGTACATTCAAGATTATATCAACAAACCCCGCCCTGCTGTCCCCTGTTAGTCCACGAGAAAGAACGAAGACTGCTGTCACGGAAGGAGAAAAAAGGCTGTGTCCCAATTCAGAGGAAGGTGACTTGAAAGGTTTTAAACGTGGATGTCATTCACAAAATCAGATATTTCCAAGTCCAGTATCAGTATCCATACGCGTCTAATACTTGACAAAAAATCTAAAACTTTACCAAGGCATCACGTTAATACTTGTAGCCACAGTTTGCGGGAACTGTCGTAAAGGAAAGCAGTTGCGGAACTGCAGAAATTTGCCTCAAAAATACAAAAATCCTGACATTTTATCGACTAAAGAAGTTTATCTGAAATGGGACACGGCGAACATCTTCTCTGCTGTTTCTCCAGTTTCTTCCTCCACACTTGACTGATTTTAGCTAAACTTAGGATGGTTAGAGACGGGACAACTGGGGCTGGCAGTACGCCTGCAGCTTAATTCAATTTGGCGCGTTCTCCATCTGCTAATTTTTTATTTAACTTTGTTTGTTTTGTCCTGCCGACATGCTTGTCTGGTCCGACCTCGCCGAGAACGCCGTCGGACAAAAGTCAAGTCACGGTAAGTTCTGTACGTTTACATCCATATAAGATCTCGCCGAAACATTTTTAGACTTTAGGCTGAAGTGGAAATGTTTGCGTTATTTAAACATCGTTTTTTAGAATTTGCCAACAGATTTTGACAATTTTGCTTCTTAAAAAGCACAAAAAGGTTGGATTACCGGAAGTGTTAACGGTCTCGTTACATCTTTTTTTTGGAACATTTGTGTAATCCTAGTTGACAGAAACACGAACAAAGTTCTTCCGATGCCAAATTTGCGTAGATTTAAAGCAGTCGTTGACAATTTCGACGTCAAAAACAGGCCAAACTGGATTGAGTACTGCCGGCTTCAGGAACACCAAACTGAGTCAGTCTCCGGTAAAAATCCAGAAAGGGGAGACCGTTAACTATCAATGGCTTTCAGCTCCACAAACCTGACCTCCCTCCTCCAAACTCATCTACCTATAATGTTGAGCGGACTCTATAGCCGGGCTGTGAGATAACGGCGATACCGTCACAAAAGGTCGCGACACTGTCGAATTGTGTTGAGGAGGACGTTGAGACGGGGGTTACGATAAAACACATGGTGGGTACAACCAACGTTGTATCATTCACTCCTCAAACGATGGCCCTTCTTCCTAAAACCTGATACACTCCTTCAAACGTACCTGTGTGTTAAGTGTGCGTGGTCCATACACTCTGATGCTGGCTTATCAAACTGTGAAAAACACCACAGACGGGGAAGGTGTGACGGTGCTCTTGTCTGACTTTGTAACCAGCGTCGTCTTTTTTAAAAGTTTTTTGGTCAACGCCCTCGAGAATCATCCTGTAAAAAAATTAATTGGGAACAGCTGCCTTTTTTTTTTGCGGTCAAGACATCACTCTCTCAGGCAGCGACGGGTTGACCCCCTTTTCCCCCGTCTTCCGGAGACGCGACGCTGACCCCGTCTCCACCCAAAACTACAACAGCCAATCAGTAATAGAGAATCTCCAGGAAGAATTGAATGCAACTTTTTTGTGTTTTTCTTGTCAGTTTTTTCAAGATGTTTATTATTATGATGCTTCCACTGGTTATAAAGTCGAGCACCGGCAAAGAGGTTCTGAGTTTAAACAAACAAAAGAAGAAATCAGACAAACACTCCAAAAAAAAAAACAAAAAAAAACTGTGCACTGTGATTATCTCTCGGACCTTTAGTGCATCTCACTCTCGCTCTCTGCTGGACTACGACGCTAGGATTGCACGTTCTTTCAAGTTTCAGTATTTTCTTCTAAAGCCTGCGTCTTCAGCTCGCCTGCGTCCTGCTCGCTCTCTCGCTAAACATTTTTTTTTTAATCAAAGCTTATTATTTCTGAACAAACACAAACAGTCCCAAACAGTTCATCACCCCACAGTCGTTGGCATATATTCATGCATCGCTTGCTCTGTTTTGTTTTGTTTTTTTTATAAACCACACATAAAAAATGGGTTTCAGGTTTCCGTGGTCAGATTTTGGTGAAACTGACCATCATGTGTGACCTCAGCGCTCGTCATGTTCTGTGATTTGGTCGCGTAAAACTCGCCGTGCAATGTGATATTTCCACAAACCGACCTGGCAGAGTGGAGCGACTTGAGTTTGTGGAAATATTGGCCTCAAACGTTGGGTTCAAATGCTGGAAAACTGGTATTTTCTCTATAAATTAACTCGTTTGGTCTTAATTAATCGTCTCAGCTTCGGTATGGCGCGCTGAGGTCACAGATGGGAACTCGTTTAAGTGCTTCTTACTCGACCGTCTGTATTCACAGACGAGGTCCTGGCGTTTATTTGTTTACGTACCATTTGGTTTGATTTGGTGGCCCCTAAAAAACTCAGTTTTATGTGTGGTCGGTTCTCAAGCACACCATTCGTTTTGCTTTTCTTCGACACCTTTCATAAAAAAAAAAAACTAAAGAAACACACACTGACTCTTCGCCCTTCCCTCTCCACACCAACTTTGGTCTCTGGTTCTGATCGGTGACGTTGCCATTTACACATTGGCAAAAACAAAAAAAGTTCCAGCAAAGCAAACAAACAAACAAACAAAAAAAAACTACAGTTAGTATAAAAGCAAGCTTTTTCTTTCAAGACTACAAAACTCTGGTTTGTGTCGCTTGTGCCCCCGCCCTCCCACCCCAAACCCTTCAGCAGCAGTCTACATGGAGGAACACTCGAGAGAAAAAACAAGTGTCCGTTGTCTCGTTATGCTACATTATTTTTGCTTTTCGTACGTACGGAGAGGGACAGAGAACAGACACTTGACATCATCTCCTCTTGCATTTACCACAAACATAAAGTCAACAAAAGGAAACATGAAAACGACTCCAGAAACAAAAAATAAACGGAAAGGTCGGAATAAATTCATCTGAGGTGGGGGAAAAAAAAAAGGGGGAATGTTTTGTCGTCGTCTTCATCGTCGCTCGCGTGGTTTCTGGTAAAAAAAAAGTCTGAGCTGGAGTTTAGGTAGCAGCGGGGTCAACCTGAAACTCTGAAGTCTCCTGCTCCGTTTCCTTCCTTCCTTCCTTCAGTCATTTTTTTTTTTTTCACATTCACAAACATTTAAAACTTCCTTGTGCAAATCAAGCAGTCTTTAGAAAGAATGCCCTCCGAAATTGTTCTTGTAAAAATATATAACTCCAAGGTGGCTGACGTGTGTGTTGCAGCAAGTGTTAAATTCGTTTCTATCTTTACGGGGTGTTTTTTTGTATTTCAACCGAACCCCCCCCTCTCGCCCTCCCGCTCCCTTCCTTCGTTCTCCCGTCCCCAAGAAGGGAGGGTCGGTTTGTTGTCTATGTTCGGGGGGTGTTTGGCCGGCCGTGCGGGTGGGGTTCATCTGCGTCCGGAGGGCATCTGTGCGTAGACGGGGTATGCGAGGCGCACGTTGAGTGAGTCGTTGTGCTGCACCAGCGAGGTCTGGTGGTAGTGGAGCACCAGGTCCTTCAGGCTGCTGTACAGGTTGTACGGCTCGGCAAAGCCGAAGCCGCGCGGCGTGCTGTAGATGACGCAGTGCTTCACCTCGCCTTCGACACTGAGGACACACAGAAGACGCGTTAAGTCTACATGTTAATGATCATTCTCGTGTTTTACACAGATCTACCAGTATGTTGGGTGTACTCACACTACGGAGCAGGCGTAGCAGCCCTTTTTGCTGCTTTCCCGGATGAGGAACGCTCCGTCTGGCTTCCCAAGGAGCAGCTCCTCCGACTGCGTCCTGTTCAGGTCGCCAACGAACCAGCTCTTCTCGTCGTAGTGAGGCAAGTTCTCGTCCTCCTCGCTCACAAAATAACCTCTGCAGCCGCACGACAAGAGAAGAGAAATGTCATTAATAAAGAGGAGTTGTACAGTTACAGCGTTAACTCGGAGGCTTGGCAGAAGAAAGCAGAAACTCACTCGTCAGTGTTCTCGTTCTTGATTCCCAGCCAGTCGTTAATTCGTTTCTGACGAACTCCTTTGTGATTGAGCCAACTAGAGAGAGACAGAGAGAGAAGGAGAAGCATTACAACGACTGCTAGGACTCAGTTTAAAAGGCTCCTTTCATTTACAACATTTGTTTATGGTGCAGTGAATGAGCATGAGACCCGACAGAAATCTAATTAGTGAACGTCTCAGAACGAGGCCGACTCGACTCATTTGAAATCTTCAAGTAAGAGGAAACACAAGTTTCTAATCGAGATGGCAGACTGTCGAGAGATGGTTCTGCTTCACGGTTCAACCACTCGATCTCATTTAGGTCTGATTTGTCAGGTAAGTTCACGTTCTCAGCTTTGGTTAATGGTTAGTTAACACCCTAAGGGTTCCCAGGAGTCTTAGGTTAGTCTTAGGAAGTCAAAAGTTTTTTGTATTTGTCTGTTGAAACTCTAGAACAACAATCCATGTGAAGAGTTACTGCTTTTCCAAGATGCATATCTTCTTTAGACTCGCTTTGGGTGGTCCAGACTTTCAGAATTTACTTTGTTTTCTAGCAAACTCAAACATTTTCCCCATGGTTCATCAATATATTTCACTCTGTCCTTGACTCCTCTGCTGTACTTACACTAGATACTGGTCCCTGATCTTGCGGAGCTGTATGAGGTCGGGCTTCAGGCTGTTCATCTTCTTGTCCGTCTCGCGGTTGTCCATGGCTTGTGTCTTCAGGTCCTGCTCCAGCCGCACCTTGCTGTCGTGGATCTCCCCGAGTCGAGACTTGAGCTTCTCGTAGTTCATCATGATCCGCTCGATCTCCTTGTCGTTGCCCTCGCGGCGGAAGCGCTCGATGTAGTCCTTGCTGTAGCGCTCCTGCGTGTGGCACTGCTCTTCGAAGATCTTGATGGTCTCGTTGAAGGCTTCGATGGCCGTCCGCTTCATCTGGATCTCCTGAGGGGACGAAACAAGAGGAGGTGGAGGTGAGTGACATGGAAACACTTTGAATCTTTAAAACCATAAAAAAACAAGTATGTGCGTACCTGTGACGTCTTTGTATATTCTTCGTACAGTCTGTCGTACTCTTTGCTCTTCTCCTGGTACTGATTGTGGTATTCCTGCAGCTTCTTCCCCACAGCATCAATATTATCCTCCTTCACCAGCTGGTCCTGAGGGATCGAAGAGGAATGAAACGCATTAGAGAGCGAGCGGAGCACAGAACGCAAAGACAGGATGAGGAGAAAGGAAAAGGCAGCGTGTCACGGCGAGAGATGTGGAAAAAAATAAAAATGAAGAGCTATTTGTAATTAAGGACGGAGGACGGATTCTGCTTACTGAGGGTGACTCCTGAACAGGCTCGTTAATAAACCACCCACAATGCCCCGGGTGGACGGCAAAGGTGCGCGCTGCTCGGAGATATTGCATCGCTCTGAGTAATGACAAACGAGTGGAGCGAGGGAGGAAGGGGAATAAACGCAACAACGGGGCCTTTGACACCGCGGCTGTGTGCAATATTTCAGCGAGCGGAGATAGTTGCTGCCGCTGCAGTTTAGAGTGGAGACACCCAGCACGAGCTGCCGAGGAGGAGGAGGAGGAGGAAGGTTAACGAGGAAACGGGTCAGACTCAAATGTAGAACAAACGGACGGACAGAAGAGGGAGTCCTCGAGATGAAGAAACCAGTGACGGCTTCACCGCAGAGCTACAATCACCACGGAGGAAAACTGCTTGTGCACAGAACTACAGTACACACACATATGTTGCACCTTTAGGTGACGTTAACGCGAGGCACTTCAGAGCATTTTGGAACCTGGCCGCAGTGTTCTTCAACACCAAGCTGGAGAAACCACTTCTTTCAGGACTTTGTGCATGACAGCATTAACTGTTTCCATCCACAAAAAAAATAAAAAAATACCGCTATGCGAATATTAGGAGTTGGTTTAGAGATAGAGCAGTAGGCGGCGCCAATTCTCCCGTTAGAAAAACAGAAGTAGAGGGTGGCGACGAGATGATGTCACTAAACGAGCGCCAGTGGAAGCTCAAGGTGTGAAAGACAAACAGGAAGTAAATCAGATGTTTGTGTTTGTTTGATGTGTTAATGTGAGGAAGTTACATCAGATTCGTGTTTCTGATCTCCCGTTAAGAGCTTTAACTCTTTAACAAACTGTTGCCACAAAGTTTGAAGAACACTTTTAAGACAGTAGATCCAAACTTTGGTGGCTTTCTGCTCCTCTGATGTTTGGAACGATTGCTACAAGATGAACTTGGACTAAGAGGTTGAGTTTAAATCATGAAAAGCAGCCTGCTGTTTATTTCTACAATAAAGCTGTGTTAAATAAAGTCATAACAAACAGACAGTGTGTATCTTGTTGGATAAATGTGTGTGTGTGTGCGTGCGTGTTTACCTGCTGGAAGCGGGAGATGGGGTACATGAGTTTGACGTCCAGCTTGGTGTTGTACTGAGCCAGAGACTCATGTCTGTAGTGGCTGATGAGCTCCACCACCGAGCTGAACGTCAGGGGGTCGGAGAAGCCGTACTTCCCGTCGCGGTGGTAGATCTTGATCAGCTTGTTGTTGCCTCCTTTCCTGAACGTGCAGAGAAGGAAAACAGGCGGGAAGATGAGTACAGAATGCTGAAAGTGCATCCCCAAAACACTCTTTAACAGCTTCAGGGCTCAGTTCCCCTTCGAGCACTTTATTTCCAGGGCGGTGGGCGATTTGCTCCAATTTAGCAGGATGCTGCGTCGGCAGAACGCTCCTCAACACATGATTTCCCTCAATCTGTAGTTAACTCGAGCAGGCCACAGCCTCTGTGAATCCCTCTGTGGTTTCACAAACCAGCTCCATTCGTGACTCTCAAACTCACCTCAGCGTGAGAGTGTAGTCGCCCTGCATCTTGGTGGATGCGTCCCGAACCAGGAAGGTCCCGTCGGGCATGTCTCTGAGCTTATCATTCACCTCCTCCCTGAAGAAGACAGAACAGAGCAGAGAGTGAGTGATCCGTGCACACATAGTGTTCATTTTCAATAGTCCTTCTCCTCTGCAGCCACACACACCTCAGAGTAAACAGTCCATCAATTAAATGATGCAGGGAGTGACTGGACAGACTGGTCCCAGCCAGCCAGCCGGCAGCAGCGTCTCTGCTCTGGATACGAGTGTGTGTGTTAAAGGTGGCAGACTGGCTGTCTGCACTGTAGGTGTGGTTATCATCTGAGTGTGTGGATTGTGGCTGAGAGCTAACCTGCACTTAAGGCGGTGACTCGGGCCTGAACAGTCACGACTCATCACTTTTACAGATTTACGGGAAAAAACTGATTTTAGAAAAAGTTCCCGAAACATCAAGACGGAGTTCTCAGATCACCCTCTTCATTTCCTGTCACACTCTACTAACTACAATCAAATAAAGTTCCCATGAAGCATAAAGCAGAGTGCCGCACGGCTAGCCGAGCTAACATTAACAAGTCCATCAGAAAACTCTATAAAGAACCTCGCTGACTGTCGTCAAACTGGCTTCCTGTGTGTCTCAGAGGTTGTGTTTGGTCCCGGTCTGGCTGCGTTTACCGGGAGGCTGCTGAGCCTGGTTCTGTCGTGAACTAACGGCAGCTACAGCAGCAGGTGAGGAGTCAGATTTTGTTCAACAGAAAAGTAAAAATGATTTGATTTGGATATAAAAATAGAAAATTCTATATTTTTTATGAAATAGATGAAAATTGGACCATTTCTCATTTCATCTCAACAGTTTTGATGCTTTAGGAACAAAATTTTCCTCCAATTTGAACTCATTTGAGCTCTAATAGCAGAACCCAGAGTCACATATGAATATTTATGCTTAACATCAATAATTTGAGAGTTTGCTCGCAAGTTATGTTCAGATAAACTTCTGTGATGAGATGTAACATCAGCCCAGCTGCTGCATCCCTCACTCCATCTTAAGATCACAGTGTGTGTGTGTGTGTGTGTGTGTGTGTGTGTTAGGTACCTTGATATGTCTCCCCAGTACCACTCAGCCTCCTGCAGCGAGCCTCCTGCTCCTCCGTCCTTGGCGCTGTTGTTGCTGCTGCCCCCTCCCACCCCGACCGAGGAGGGCTGCTGGGGCTTTGCCGGCTTTGGAGGAAGAGCTGGAAGAGAGGAAGAGAGGAAGAATATCGTTAACTCAAAGTTCAAACTCTTTGGAAATTCTGCTTCATATAAGCGAATAAACACAAAAACAATCAGAGTGGAAGAATGCGGAGAATCTCCTCCATTCTTTTCCAAACATGCAAACGTACTTCATATGCAAATTACAAACACACGAGCGGTTTTTCAATGCGGCAGCAGTGGTGCGTTCGCTGACCGTATCGTTATTAATCACGCGGGCAAACAGTGGCAAGACAGACACAGCCCATACATCATCACTGTAATTATTCTGTGTCTCATAAACCACACACACACACACATAAACACACACATGAACACACACACACTTTGAGCCTTGAGGCAGAGTGAAAGTTCTCAGCTGGAGGTTTTCCTGACGAGCGATGTGAAGTTTGTTTCCCGCTGAGGACAAACTTTGACACAGACTTCGACTTTTAGCTCCTGGTTCAGACTCAGCTTTACAGATCGGATCAGATTTACGACCGATATCCTTCATGTTCGACAAAAACAGTGGCTGATGTTTTTGCCTCTGTTCGCTCGTTAAACAGACAAAGTGATAAAGAAAAAAATACTGTTCAGCCGACTTATGAAAGGATTTTTAAAACAGTCAAAGAAAATCTGGATTTCTCATTTTCCATTTGAATGTTTATTGATTTTGTTTTTGTTTAATCCACAAAACCAAAAAAAAAACCGCTCAGTGCCAAACGTTGGCACGGCTACATCTGTTTGATTTATGCCAAACTTTCTGAACAGCTGCTCGTGGTTAGACTTCATTTTACATTTTAAAAGTTTCTTTTTATCGTTAGAAAAATGTTCCTTAAAGGTTATGTTGCACTAAGGACTGAAAATAGAGTCGCTAATGACAAAAAAACCCTCAAACATCACATCGCCACGTCAGTAAATTTGGAGCGACAGCAGCTTTAAAGTGTTTGTTTACATCACAGACTGCACCTTTAAGTTGGAAGTCTGAAGCTAAATGCTAACAGGCTAACATACAGGAGCTCTTGTGTTTGCCAGACAGAGTTAGCCTGAGTATGACCCACAATACCAACACACACACACACACACACACACACACACACACACACACACACACACAGTGGAGCAGACCGAGGTTTAAAAGTCTCCAGGCACATCTGGATACAGTTTAAGGAACAGCAGTGTAATTACTGGAGAGCTCCAACATCACAAATCAGTTTACGCACACACACACACACACACACACACACACACTTTTAAAAAGGGGAAAGTACACTGATGAATGTACCCTGAAATGCCACCGGAGGAGCGTTCGTTCCCCTTCAGCAGAAGAGAGGGCGGAGCGTCCCGGAACATTCTTCTAAACTACCAGATGACATGCACACGCACACACACACACAGACACAAACACACACACGCCGATGACAGGAAAACAGACGGGGAATTCCCACAATGCACAGGGAAAGCTGAATGATGCTGGAAGTGACCGCCAAACAGATTTCTGTGCATGTGCATGTGCGACTGACGGATGTTAGTGTGTTCACGTGAACGTTACACAATTAATTAAAGCCGTTTGGACTCTTTTTGGCCACTGGGGGGCAGCAGAACAAGAAAACAAGTTATCAGCTGTGTCGAAAAAGTTATCAAACAGCAGCTGAGCGTCATCATCACTCGTCCACCTGATGAATGTTAATGTACATGTTGTGTTTGAAGAAACACCGTGCAGCCACCAGGGGGCCTCGATGACGATGTCAAGTGTGTTATAATTAAAAATTTAAACATATTTAATGTTTATATACAAAGAAGGTGAACTGTGGCGACGTGTCAGGTGTCAGCGGCTCTGCAGGGTTGTGATCATCTCCACCTGCCGTCTTATAACGAGTGTGTGACATCACAAAAACACAGGGCAGGTGAGTTTCCATTCAGAAGAATGTCGTGACACTGGCAGCTCTTCTCCTCCTCCTCATCCTCTCTTTGTTCTCCTTCAGAACTGCTGTCCCCTCTCACTTTTTCCTCCCTCCTCTCCCCTTTCTCCTCCCTGCTCTCCTCCCTCCTCCTCTTTCACGTCACCTCGGCAGTCAGTTACTGCAGCCAAACCTGTCATCCTGCAGCTGCACTGTTTCCCTCCGTCAGCACTTTATGGACTCACACACACATGCATGCACA